>JAJJWW010004895.1:0-23617 GCA_023531295.1 Papaver armeniacum
CGAGTTGATCATTGTCTATATGTTCATTGCCTAATTTATATCACCAAAACATGTCTTGTTTGCGGATCATATAAAAAAAAAAGATACATAACCCATTGGTTGCCCTCCATCAAATCCAAAATGGTCTTGTACCAAAAGACAATAGGTAAACTTCACTTAGGTGGCCAAAAATACGTTTTCACTTTTGGCATAACAATGTTTTTTGTTCTTAATTCGTGATTCCATTTTTTTTTCCGATAAGTATGAAAATTGGAATCGATTAGATGTTAACCCTTACCCGGGGATGCAGGTATTCCCATCCGATGTTTAATTCTGTGACTCATTAACCCAACCGCAGTACCTATCGGAAAAATGAAATTGCAGTAATCACAATGACTCGCCGATTGATGATATGTCATCTCGCTTAGAGAAGTTCTTCTCCTCTCTAATTGTTACTCCAAAACGTTATCATGCACGATGCTATACCACGGAGCTATATCAGATTGATTGATTTTTTTTCTTTTTTACACGGATTAACGTCAGGCTAATGTGGAAATCGCTGGAATCAAATCAGATAAGTTGACCGAAATAACGTCAATGCCACTGTTAGTTTCTCACCGTAACGGCCGGTGAGTGGATTACATTTTAGGGCCTTGTTGTTCCAAAACTTATGTTGTCTGCAAATTAAGAGAAGTTGGGAGGTTAACCCGAAGGTGAAGTTTCTTATTCTTAGTTTGTTACATGCAAATTAAGAGAGAACTTGAAAACAACAATCCATCCTAAGGGAGCTCTTATTCTTAGTTTTGTTCTTAATTCGTGATTCCATTTTTTTTTCGGTAAGTGTGAAATTGGAATCGATTAGATGTTAACCTTTTACCTTAGGGAAGCAGGTATTCCCATCCGATGTTTAATTCTGTGACTCTTTAACCCAACCGCAGCATTCTATCGGAAAAATGAAATTGCAAGAATCACAATGACTCCGCCGATTGATGATATGTCATCGCTTTTAGAGAAGTTCTTCTCCTTCTCTAATTGTTACTCCAAAACGTTATCATGCACGATGCTATACCACGGAGCTATATCGGATTGATTGATTTTTTATTTTTCTACACGGATTAACGTCGCTAATGTGGAAATCACTGAAACAAATCGTATAAGTTAGTAGAAATAACGTCAATGCCACCCACTTTGTTAGTTTCTCACCTAACGGCCGGTGACTGGATTACATTTTAGGGCCTTGTTGTTCCAAAACTTATGTTGTCCGCAAATTAAGAGAAGTTGGGAGGTTAACCCGAATGTGAAGTTTCTTATTCTTAGTTTGTTACATGCAAATTAAGAGAGAACTTGAAAACAACAATCCATCCTAAGGGAGCTCTAAAATAAGCACATGACGCGATGGATTGTGCATTAACCTATTACTCTGGGTTAATGCAATTTGTTTCCATGGTTTTTTTTTTTTTTTTGAGAAATGCTAGGTTGACCGTAATAGGTGTTTAGAAGAAACCACCGAATGAAACATATAATGGGACCAACTGAAAACCGTTACCATCCCAATAACATATACATTACACTGTCAACGTTAAATTTTTATCGAGTTTTCTTTAGGGTAAATTGCGGTCAGCCTGTGCAATCTTTTTTTTTTTTTTTTTTTTGTTTGTATTATAACCAGCTTATTTTCACATAAAGTAAGAATTCCCCACTACCTGACTACCACACTGACCACCTACACTACCACCACCAGAACCGCCCATCACCACTACCTCATCACCATCATCACCGGCTCCATGGACCACCAACAAATACTACCCAATTGATATGATTATTAACAAATTTATTATTTATTTAATGAAAGTATTTATTAGGATAATCATAAGACATTTATAAGGAAACATTAATAAAATATTAATGATGAAAGTATATTCATTAAGAAAATTGTGAGACATCTATTAAATTAAGATATTTATGATGTAAGAAGATATTTATAATGAAAAATTCATAAGAAATTTAATGAAAGTATATTAATTAACATAATTATAAGACATTTATAATGAGAGATTAATAAAATATTCATTATAAAAAATTAATGATACAATAATGATGTAAACAACCACAACCATAGATTTAGCTTCCCCAAGAATGAATCCAGAGCGTCCTTTATCTAAGCTAAGTTGTCCATGCTTTGTTTTATATTAGAGATAAATTCTCCTTCTCTCCTACTTTTTCATTATTCTAATATATTTTTATATTTAAAGAGTCCCACTAAATATATTATAACACTAAAAACTTTAATAAATAACCCACCACACAAACACAAATATATTTTTTATTCATTAGGATCCCACCCAACACAATTAAATATATGTTTTTAATCAAGTTTGGCATATCTACCATAGTGGGGAAACTCATTTGCCATGCCACATGGCATGCCAAGCAATATTTTTTTGCCATACCCATAGGAAGAGGCCTTAGGGTGTATTATTCATATCTCATGTCTAATTAGTGTTGTACTTGTAGGTACTTGTAATTTCTCTCATCTGAACTTAGAAACAACACTTTGAAGCTTAGATTGATCAAAGTGCTTCTTAATAATTTACCTAGAGAGAAGACTTGTTAACATTGTTAAAATTTGGATAGTAAGCAAAATTTGATGAGAAGTTTAGAAACATCGCTATTTTCTGAGTTTCACCACAACAAGCAAGACCTGAACTGAATTTTACCTCATTGTGTTCTAGAGGATCACATAATTTTTTGTACCAGGCATTTGAAGCTTATGAAACTCCTTCCATTTGGAATCCATCAAAAAGCTATTTCTCATCCATCAATTGGGAGGAGGGAAGTGTATAATTAGACGAAATGTTTTAGTTGAACATGCATGATATGGGCCACGGCCAAGTTGACCGGAAGTTTAAGTTTACATCTCCGTAAATGTGAGAGGGCTTGTTGTTTTCTGAATTAAGATCTCCTTGAGTGATCCTTGTTCTTGTCATAATGACTTATCCTCTCAAATCCAAGTTTTTTTTCATGTTGAGACCCTGATTTTGATATTGGAGATTCTGAAAGTTCCTTTTCCGGTAAGATCTGTAAAAAATGATGTTGTTTTATATATTTTTCTTTGTCTTAGCCCTCACTGACATTTTTCTTTGGTTACACTGATATTTGCTTTGGGTTTTTTTTTGGTTGTTGCACTGATGGTCCATATGTTTCATTGAGGCATTTTAATTCTATATCTATGCTTGATGCCTCCTTGGCAGAGGAAAAACAATCGCGGGGTCTCTACTCATAGGGTGGGTTGGATTGGAGCAAACTAATTCGATTTGGAGTAGAGACAACCCAATAAAAACAACCGACACAAAAAGGAGACGGAAATTAGATCAATCACCCAAAAGAATGACAAAGAACAAATATCCAAGTGAGAATACAAAGAAACAAACACACACCAAACGCCTCACATCCACCTCAAAGCGAGAATCCAAGTGATTATGATATCTGTACCGTTACTATATGTACACGGATCCGATCCAGAGTCCATGTATTGTAAACACCCTTGCTAACGTACCAGGACGGGTGTAAGGACTTATTAGAGAAAATATTGTTGATCTGTAAGTATTGTTAGTGTTTGATGATACTTGTCAATTACCTACAATGAAGACATGTTTACTCTTATCAGGATAGTGTTTAATGTTGTATAAGTCTTCTATACCTGAATTGTTGTTTTGAATCAGTTCTGTTTCAACAATATGCTCACAAATTGGTTATAACTTCATATCATAGCCTGTAGTCTAGGTTTGCAAAGAAACTTTGTAGCCTTTAATCTAGGTTTGGAAAGCTAACATGCTGTAAGTTATAACCAAAACTTGATAGAAACTCGGATTGAAATAAGCCAAGTAATGGCTATGCTTGCAGTTGAAAAAGAAAATGTGGCCTGCAATCTGAAACTTTTGTTACATAGTGTTGAAACGTTTGTATAAAATGAGAGATTATAGATGGAATCCGTGCATATCAACCCATAGATGGTGACCGTTAAAATAAGAGTTTGAGTTCCCTTTCTATGTCCAATTGGTGAGTTGTGGAAAGGAAAATGTCTCCTATGAAGCTTCGGAACCTGTCCTTATTTCATACTTGAGATGTTTTTGCCATTATAATTTTTGTTTTCTTTCACCATGTTTTTGGTGTGCGCCAGTTGAATTCTCACGTAGTTCATGTACAAATAGACCAGCATGCCCTTAAATTTTGGTTCCAACTCATGAAATGGACCTTAAAAATCATTGATGAATAACCTTGGGATTTTTTTTTCCATTCTAATTTTGCTTCGGTGCAATCTCAAAAATATACGCTAAGACATAAAAGTTCATTGTAACAAAAATGCAATGTCTCGCATATTCCTCCTTGGGCTTGAATTTATATATATGTGTGACCTCAAGTCAAAAGTAAAACCGGATATGAGTGCAGTTAACGCTATGACTCTAGTATTTGTACATTTTGAAATGATGAAAGCAGTGATCAACTGCTAGGCTTTTGTTTCAGATTTTCGAACCTGTGCAACCATGTGTAGTTCACATCCCAATTAGATTTTCTTACTTTTCTTTGCCTAATTTCTCCTGTTTCTCTAGCTTTATTTGCCTTTTAAATCGAAACTAAGGGTCCGTAATGCGGTTTTGTGGGGAATGCATCATCTAGTCCATAATCACTGGGCTGCAATGCTTCATATCAAATATCCATCCGGATAAGTCCAAGGGCATTTTAATAAATCCAACACGTTTCCTTATAAATCACCCAACCCTAACCCTGGATTCCATTTTGATATTATTGAGCGAGAGTAGCAGTGGGAGTGAGGCGGCAATCAAGGAAGAACCAGAAGAACCATTAATCGGAGTCCTGCTTGGTGGATCTGTGTTTTGATTCAAAACAAGAGAGACAAAGAATTATCATAATGACTTCTACTCTCAAATTTCTGTTGTTTTCTCCTTGTCTCAGATGGCTGTGTAGGTAAGATCCGTAAAGTGATGGTGTTTTTTTTTTTGATGATTTCATTGTCTTAACCCAGAATATTGATATTCATGTTTTTGTTTTTTCGTTGCAGGGATTTCCTTATTTTCATACGAGATATGGGGGTGAGAATGCTTGGATTTTAATCTGGAGACATAAGCTTTACAAATTAGACATGATAAATGTTAGATCAACAGAATATTTGTTAATTATTATATATTGGTAATCATTGGACTAGAGATGTTTTAAGGTTGTTCAAGTATCAATTCATTTCTTCTCTAAGCAATAGGATTTGGGGTTTCAGTTGTGAAAAATTCTCATGTTGTATTTATGTCTGATGATTCTGGTAGTATTATTCTTGTAACTTTTTATCTGAGCATACAAAGATATGTCGCTAGATTAAACTTCAGTTGTTGGAGAATTTTTTTTTTCTGTAGATCTGATCATATTAATTACAATTACAAATATTAGTTCTAGATATTACTGTTGTTGGTGTCTGAAGATAGTTATGGAAAGGAACCAATTTTCCTTTAGTTACATGTTAGTGACCCGACTTTATCTGATTGCCAGTATTTTCTATGGCATATTTCGTTTATGGTTGGGGGGAGAAATAAGTAAATGCATGCTCAATTGTGGAAAATTATAGTTTTCCTGCAGTACAAAGAAATACTCCTATCTTCATAGGTAGATAATTTTGAAGGCTATTATTGGGGCGTCACATTCCATTAGAGGTTCGGTTGGTTCGCAAAGTGCATGCTTTTCGCAACTAACCGAACTTTACGAACAAATAAATTTTAACTAAGTGTATAAGGTTCGGTTGGTTCGCAAAGTGCATGCTTTTGCGATCCAACCGAACTAAGTTTAATAAGTTCGGCTGTTTCGCAAACTTGAGATCAATTGCATAACCAACCGAACTTAACAAACAAAAATTTCTTATGTTTTTAACCCTAGAGTTCGGTTACATGGCAGTTTTATACATTTATACGAAACAACCGAACTCGTCAGTTCGGTAACATAGTTATAAAGCATATAGAACCGAACTGTTCTGAGTGTTCTTCAGTTCAGGGAGTTCGGTTAAGAACCTAGGGCAACTATAAAACACGTTCTAACCGAACTCAACACTGTAACCTCCGTTAAACCTCTCCACAACTTCCATTTTCAACTCATTTTGATGATTACTTCTCATTTATTCAACCAAAAACAAACGACAAGTAATGGGTTTGTGAGAATATCTTGTTAAAGATTTAAATTAAGCTATACATATATAGAGGTGGGGGTGGTTGTTGGTGGTGGTGGTGATAATCGGAGGTGGTGGTGGTGGTAATCGGCGGTGGTGGTGGGAGGAGGTGGTGGTGGTAATCGGAGGTGGTGGTGGTGGTAATCGGCGGTGGTGGGTGGTGGTGATGGGAGGAGGTGGTGGTGGTAATCGGAGGCGGTGGTGGTAGTAATCGGCGGTGATGGGCGGTGGTGGTGGGAGGAGGTGATGGTTATATATATATTTATATAGAGATGGTTATTAGGTTGGTTTTAAATTAAATTAGGTTAAGGATAGGTTAGTAATTTCAACGCATTAAGACATCCTTATAACTAGAGGGAAGGAGGCCTAATCAAACCATGGTCCCCTCAAAAAAACCATGGTCCCCAAAAAATGGTTCCATCACAAAGGCTTGCTCACCGGCTGCATGCAACGCTTCAATCATATATCCAATTGGGATTAGCCCAAGGGTATTTTAGTAAATCAAAAACATTATAAATGACCAAACCTTGGAATCTCAAGTAGATATTGAGTGAGAGAATTACATTGGAAGTGAGGCGGTGCTGAAGGGAAGATCTAGTAACCGGAGTTCTGCTAGTGAGATTTTGCTTTTTCTAAAATCATACCAGGTGTTTTGATCTGACTTTTGGTTTGGTATGGGAAGCTTTATGCATACCTGAGATCAAAGGGAAAATGAGGGACACAGATCTTCCAAGTAATTGTCATAATGACTTCTCCTCTCAGATCCAAGTTGTAGGTCTTATTCCATACACGATCTGTGCTGTTAATGATGTTGAATGTTCCTTTTTCGGTAAGATTTGTAAAAATAACTTGATATTTTTTCATTGTCCACAGACACTGACATTTGCATTGGTTTTTGTTTGCAGGGGTGATCTTCTCCACTTCTTTAATTAGCAGGAGCAAAACAACAGACTGGTCTCTACTTCTAGGGTGTGTTGTGTTAGAGCAGACTAATTCAGTTTAGAGAAAACACAACTCCCCGTACCTAGCCCTTCAATTTGTTGAAATAGTAGATCGGTAGAAAACTTGACATCTTAAATTTGTAATCAGTGAATCAGAGTTGTTTTAAAGTTCAAGTAATTTAGACATCAGCTTACCAAAAACCCAATGTTTCTATTTCTCGACTAAGTATGTAATTGGCTTTAGTTGCAAAAATAATTCAAGTCTTATTCATATCTCATATTTGATTAATGTTGTATGCACTTGTTACTTTCTCTTATCCTTAACATAGAAATATCCAGTTCAAAGCTAACATTTTAATCATATGTTAGCTGTAGATACATTGAGACTCGTAATAACAATGTCTTGGTTAGATCCTTAATTCTTCTTTGATTTTGTAACGAGTGAGATCCAAAAATAATTCGGTAGTCTCTTAATTCCTCTTAGGTTGTCTTATGTTCTACTAATGTATGTGTTCCACCCCTTTAATTATCAGCACTTGCATAAGTTACTTACACAGTTACACTATGTATTTGACATGTTTGTGCGACAACACTCTTTCAACATTTTGTTGTGGTTGCGAGTTCATTTCTCGCCTAGTTCTTGTACAGACAGGAATCAAAGTTTTGATTTGATTCATGAAATGGACCTTAAAAATCATTCATCAATTCAATTGACTTTCTTACTTGATTCGATCGTTCAATTTTCTTGTTCTGTCTCTACATTAATTGACTACTTTTTTTTTGGACTGTTCTCCAGCAAATACATACCTTTAGGTCAAACCCTCATCCAAAACTTGATAAGCCTTTTTTTTTCTAAAACAATTTTTTATTTTTTTGTTTGTGAACCATCCAAAAAATCACTAAAACTTGGAACAAAAATGGTCTAGTCTCCCAAATTCCGCTTTGACATCTATGGAAATATGTGTGGCGTCGGGACAAAAATAAAACTGCATATGAATGCACGCATTAATACATTTTGAAATGCCTCCCAATTAACGGGAGTTTCTTACTCTGCTTTGTCTAGTTTCTCCCTTTTCTCCAGCTTTGTTTTCCTTTGTTTTCTCCCTTTTAGGTTAAAATAAAAAAGTGAAAGTATCTCTTTCCAAAAACAGAGGGAGTATGATATATACATCAGGATTAGTCGAAGGGCATTTTAGTAAATAAAAACATTTCTATATAAATCAAACACAACAAACCCTGGAATCAATCTCTCGAGAGATATTGAGTGATAAAGTGAGGCGGCGCTGAAGGAAGACCATTAAACGGGTTTCTGCTAATGAGATTTTACTGCCTTGGAAATCGGATGGGGAGTTTGGAATGGGAAGCTTTACATGTACCATGGACATCAAAGAGAAGAAATACGATCGATGAGATCTTTGAAAATGTCATAATGACTTCTCCTCTCGATTTCAAGTTGTTTCTCCTCTTATTAACCAGATTCAAGCTCTTCATTCTATTGAATGTCCCTTTTCCGGTTAGATCTGTAAAATTAAAGGTGTTGTTTGACATTTTTTCATAATCTTAGCCCACAATACTGACATTTGCTTTGGTTTTTCTTTGCAGGGATGGTCTTCTCCCCTTCTTTAGCAAGAGAAAAACAATAGACTGGTCAGGGTGTGTGTTTCAACAAACAAGTACCCTTTAGAGAAAACACAACTCCCCGTACATAGCGCCCTTGATTTTCCAACTAAAATTTGTTGAAATGGTATAAAATTTGAGATCTTAAATTTGTAATCATTGAATTAGAGCTGCTTCAAAGCTTAAGTAATTTAGATATTACCTCAAAAACCCAATATTTTTTTGAGAAATTATTAGGATTTTGGGCAAACAAAGAATGTAATTGGCTTCAGTTGGGAAAAATAAATAGTTCAGGGTGTATTATTCATATCTCATTCTGATAATTAGTGTTGTATGTACTTGTAATTTTCTCTCATCTGAATTTAGAAAGAATTCTTTGAAGCTTACATTTCATTTACTAGAGAAAATTTTGCTAATCTGTTAATGCTTGTTGAAAGTGCTTGTCTATAATTTACATATATAGAAGACTTGTTAACATTGGTTTGAATAGTGTCTAATGCTCTTCTATAGTTCTATATCTCATGTGACCATTACGTAAGAAGTCATTTCTTTGTTTTCAAAACATCATATGTTAAGTACTCAGATTCTTTAATAATGCAATATCAAATTTTTGTTGCTCTAATTTAGATTTTGTAAGTTTAATGGCTTTCACCACCATTCATTTATCTCTGATTCAATCGGCTTACAAGCTGCATAAACGGTTCTGCGTAGTTAAACAACTCCAAACATTTAGATCCAATCTCGGGTTTTTTCTTGCTACGTGACAAGGTTTACAGAAACAAAAATTAAACTCGTGTTCTGTTGTATTAATCTATTTTAAGGAACAAGAAGTAGACTCGTTCATAATAGGATTGCTAAATTTAAATCTGGTAAGCCAGATAAGTATCTACAGACTTCACTTCAAGCCCTCATTAGTCCTTACTCCTCCAGTTAACCGTTTATAGTTTTACCCTCCTCAAGAATTATCGCTTGATACATCATATTTTGCAAAAAAATCCTCGAGGGATGCATTACTCGAAATGTACATTTAGCAGCTACTCGAGCTAAGTAATTAGTTTAGAAGCTTTTACAGTTAAAAAATGTGTTCATGTTATAGATAATAGTATGAAACAAGGTTTGCAATGGCCAGAATTAATGGAGGCATTGGCATTTAGACCTGGGAATCCTCCAGCAGTCCATCACAAAAATGCGAGGTCTAGCATATTCCTCTTTGCGCTTGAAGCTGTGTGTGACCTCAAGTATAAAATAGAACTGCGTATGAGTACACTGATGAAAGTAGTGAATATTGATCAACTACTAATTAGCTATTTAATGAATTTAAACCTCTTCTACCTCTGCTTTTTCTAATTTCTCAATATTCACTGGCTTTGTTTTCCTCTTAAATCAAACGTAAGGTTGTTTTATGGAACCGGGGACGTGAAATTCATCCACATCTACACAGTGTAGGTTCAAGAAGTTGAAATAACAATAAGGCTTGCTCACTGGGCTGCAATGCTTCAATAAGATATCCATGGAGATTATTAGTCCAAGGGCAGTTTAGTAAATCAAAAACGTTTTGTTATAAATCAACCACAAACCCTGAAATCTCAGCAGATATTGAGCGAGAGAGTGGACACTAGTAGCGGGAGTGAGGCGGCGAGGGGAAGAATCGATTCTTTGGAGTTCGCTGATGGATCTGAGTTTTGGTTTCAAAAGAGCTTGGAGATCAATTAAAATGGAGCCACAGATCTCTGAAGTTGTCATAATGACTTCTCCTCTCAAATCCAAGTTGTATTTTTCGTTGGTAACCAGATTCTGGCTCCGGATCATCTGAATGTTCCAATTCCGGTAAGATCTGTAAAAATAATGGTGTTGTTTGATATTTTTTCATGTTTTTCCCACAAAACTGACATTCATGTTTTGGTTTTCTACGCAGGGGTAGTCCGGAATATATATGAGGCATTTGGACTGTTTCATGAGCATCTAACATGTTTGTTAGCCCGGAGAAAAACACTTTGAAGTATTGTCACCATACCGTACCCATGGCCATGCTCTTAGAATTTTGGGGCATTGACTTGCTACAACTGTTGACAAGTAGATCGGCAGAAAAATGAAGATCTTATATTTGTAATCATTGAATTAGAGCTGTTTTAAGTTTAAGTAATCTACACATTACTTCTCAGTCACTGTCTCAAAACCCAAATGTTTGCAGTAGGATTGGGACAAACAAAGTATGTAATTGGCTAGAAAGATCACTTATTTGAACATACAAAGATCAGTTCAAAGCTTACATTTCTATTAGAGAAAATCTCGTTGATCTGTAAAATGTAGTTAATGTTTGATGATATTGCTTGTCAATACCTATAAAGAAGACTTGTTTCGCTGGTGTGGTGAGGATAGTGTTTGATGTTGTATAAGTCTTCTATATCCCAAAGTTACTTACCCTTGGATTGATATTTTCATCAATTTTTTTTTGTTGTTGAATCGGTTCTGTTCCAACAATATGCTCACAAATTGTTAAAGAGCAACTCTTCGTATCAAAGCCTGTAATCTAGGTTTGGAAAGCCAACACACCTAAGTTGTTACCAAAACTGCATTGACAAGTCTGTCATTTTCAGGTTCTTTAAGCTTGATAGAAATTAATTCTTATTGAAATAAGCCAACTAATGGCTATGCTTGCAGTTAAAAAACAAAAAGAAATACTCATATATGGCAAAGAATATCCCAAGAGCTGTCGATACATTGAGACTCATAATAAGACACAAAATTCTTCTATGATTTCTCAACAGGTGAGAGCTGCTTATGGAAGGTTAAGAAGTAATTTGGCGGCCCTTTTACGTTAAAAGTTGTCTTATGTTTGCGAATGAATGTTGCACTTGCACCCCTAATTGTTAGTTACACTAGAGATTTTTCTGCGATAATAGTTTTTGTTTTTTTTTCACCATTTTGTTGTGTTTGCGAATTTATTTCTCTGATTATTTTTTGTACAAATAAGACTAGCATGCTATCAAAATTTTGATTTTATTCATCAATTAGATTTCTTTCTGGTTGATCTTTTATTTTTTAATTCTTTCTCCGTATTAACCCCAATTGACAACTTCTAAACTTTTTTGTGGAGTACCTTAGAATTTATTTTCTTGGGATGAAGAAGGAAAGGTGTTTATGAGTTCCTCTTCTGTGTCCCCTTGGTGAGTTGGGAGATGGAAAATGTGTCCAACATGAGGCCTTGGAACCTGTCGATATCCTTTTGTTTCCTTTCACCATTTTGTTGTGTGCGACGAATTTATTTCTCGCCTAGTTCTTGTACAACAATAAGACCAGCATGCTGTCAAAGTTTGGGTTTGCAAAGGTATGTGTGAGCGAGGGTTCAACACAAAAATAGAACCGCATACATACGAGTACAACATATTATGGTAAGATTTGTAAAAATAATAGTGTTGTCTGATATTTTTTTTCATTATCTAAGCCCATAAACACTGACAGTTGCTTTGGTTTTTCTTTGCAGGGATGATCCATATATTTAATTGAGGCATCCTCTCCACTTCTTTATTTAGCAGGAGAAAAACAATAGAATGGTCTCTATTTCTAGGGTGTGTTGTATAAGAGCAAACTAATTCCCTTTAGAGAAGACACAACCCCTTGATTTAATTTCCAACTAAAATTTGTAGTTTTTAACATTGACATCCTTTGACTGTTGAAAATTTTAAGATCTTAAATTCGTAATAATTGAATTAGATCTGTTTTAAAGTTTTGAAGTTAAAATAATTCACTCACTACCTCAGAAACTCAAACCTTTCTAGTTAGCAGTAGGATTCCGACAAACATTTAGTTAAAAAAAAAATCGGGGTGTACTTGTAGCTAGTTTGTACGAACATGGGCACCCCTTTTAGGGATGATGTGCTCACCCATTCGCACTTTCAGTTTCACAGACACATCAGAGTTGCGCAGCGGAAACTTCGAGGAGTTGAGTCCGTTAGTGGGTTAACTTCGGTTATGTTTATTCTGTTGTTTATTCTATTTGTAAACCAAATGACTATTGTATATGTATCATTTGAGAGGAGTTCTTGTATATACGTATATTTCAGAGCGGGGCTAATTTTTGGGTTAAGTTTTGTAGCAGATTTCTTAATTGAATACTTAAATATATCATTTAGATTTCTTATAAGTGCCTCTTTATTTAGTTAATCTCTGGGATTAGTGAGCTATTAGTTTTGGGGGCGCTACATATTTCATCAGCATCTTTCAAATCAACTGCAACTCATCCATTTCTCAGCTTACAACCACAATCAAAATCCCTTTTCCATCTCGTCTTCAACATCCACCACCCTTTCTACAACTACCATTATCTTTCTCTGAAATCATCTTAAACTCTACGTTAACAATCAATCATAAAAATGATTTAGGTGAACCAGAGATAACTAGAGTGAAGAAGGAAGAAGAAAATAAAAAATGATCTTTCTCTCTTCAGCTATAAGATGGGTTATCATCTAACCATCTATGCATATAGACCGTCTAATGTATCTGAGATATGGATATCTCATATTACTGGTTCTAGGATAGACACGTGTGACGTTAATTTCTATGAATATCCATTGTAGCCGTTGAATTATCTTCGAGATTTCATTTATTTTAGATTAGGCTTTTATATCGACACAGGTGGGCGAGATTTACTATGGTATTAACACACTCCAGAAAGGGAAGGTTAGTAATCTTAACACCTTCATGAGACTTCTTTATACGAGATTTTGGGAGAGATATTGAGTAGTCAGCATGAAAAATTGACTGACATAACGGATTTAGATGGAATCCGTTTGATAGGCTTAGATTTGTAAGAAATAAAAAAGAGGCTTTGATTAGAAAACGAGGGTCCAGAACAGACCTATAAGTGTATATATTGCTAGTTTTTGTCTGTGGCTAACCAGATTCCGAGTCTGAATTATATCAAATGTTACTTTTCTGGTAAGATTGGTAAAAATAATGGTATTGTTTGATATTTTTTTTCATTATCTAATTAAGCCCATAAACACTGACATTTGCTTTGGTTTTTCTTTGGAGGAGGATCCATATATTTAAATGAGGCATCTTCTCCACTTCTTTATTTAGCAGGAGAAAAACAGTAGACTGGTCTCTATTTAAAGAAGACACGTACAACCCCTTGATTTTCCAACTAAAATTTGTTCAAAGTTTTTGAGATTGACATCCTACAACTGCTGAAAATTTTAAGATCTTAAATTTCTTATAATTGAATTAGATTTGTTTTTAAGTTATTTTTAAGTTTAAATAATTCACTCACTACCTCAAAAACTCAAATGTTTCCGGTTTAGCAGTAGGATTAGGACAAACATTTAGTTAGAAAAAATTTCAGGGCGTACATGGGAAGATCATTTCCAAGCTTTCGTTTCAAATGTTAGAGTAAATTCTGTTTATGGAAGTTAGCGTTTGTTGATATATAGCTACATGTTAGTTGTTGAGTTCTGTTTCTCAGGATACTCCTATTTTACATTTGCGAATGTTGTTATTCATTACATAATATCAGAGCCTGTAATCACTTAATTTGTTTAAAAACATCGCCACGCAAAGAGATTATGTCGTCTCTCAACTGCATGATTGGAATAATGCAAGGGTTATCTGCGATCTGCTGGACTATGAAAGAAATAATCGAGCTATGAATCGGTAGTATTTGTACATTATGAATACTTGGCTATCTTATATTTTCTAACCTTTATTACCACTAGTAAGGACACATGTGCGATGCACATGTTTGAATTTTACTCATCCAATAATACTAAATTTGTAAGTCATGAAATTTTTTTCGTAAAACAAAAATTTACTATTCTTATTTGTACTAGTTACGTAGATAATTGAAAGAGCTTTCCAAATATATAAATTTTACAAAAAATCAGTGTATATTTTGAAAGATATTAAGTTTCTTAAATTTTTGATCTATTTTTAAAACAATGGTATTTCTGTAAATATGTAAAAAATAGGGACAACTAAGTAATTTAGGGGGTCTCCTACCAAAAAGAGCTCTTTTCTTTAGTAAGATGTTCAGTTCACATTCCTGGAAGTCGTTTTATGTTGGAAACCATCGACTTGAAATTCATACTTCAATCACATTTACACCATAATCAGATGTAGGCTCGAGAAATTGTAATATCAATAAGGCTTGCTCACTGGGCTGCAATGTTCCAACTAAAAATATCCGGATAAGTCCAATGGCGTTTTCGTAATTCAAATACGTTTCCTTATAAATGAATCTAACCCTGGAATGTCACTAAATATTCTTGAGTGAGAGAGTAGACACTAGCAGTGGGAGTGAGGCGGCGCCGATGTGTGAAGAACCACTTACGGGAGTCCTACTAAGTAGATTTTGCCTCTCCGAAAATCTGATGAGGGGTTTTAATTGGAGTTTTTTTTTGGGTGGGAAGCTTTACACATACCTTGGAGATCAAAAAGAAGAACAAGGACACAGATCTTCCATGTAATTGTCATAATGACTTCTCCTCTCAAATCCAAGTTTTCCTTCATGTTAGTAACCATATTTGGGCCGTGGTTCTTCCTGAATACTCCTTTTCCGGTAAGATCTGTATAAATAATTGTGTTGTTTGCTATTTTTTCATCGCCTTCCCCATAGACACTGACATTCATGTTTTCATTTTTCTCTGCAGGGATAGGCCTTTGCACTGTCAAGGAAAATCTAACATGTTATTGGGGCTGTGTAAAAGAAAACTAGTTCACTCTGGAGCGGAGACAACTCCCATGTCTCAATATCCATACCCTTGCTCTTTGAAATTTGTGGCTTTCTCTTGATAAAAACTGTCAAAATGGTAGATCGGCAGAATTTGAGATTTTCAACTTGTAATCATTGAATTAGAGATGTTTTATAGTTGTTTATAAGTGTACATAATAAAAAAAAAAAACAATATTTCTAGCATGGAATAATTCATGGTATATAATTTGCTTTGGTTCGGGGTGTATTGATATATGATCTTATTTACTATTGCAAACATGATCTTATTTACTATTGCAAACAGATTATATTATATTAAATGTTGCTAAGTATCAAAATAAACCAAGTCATGAAATAAAAGCTCTTGTCAAAAATTACCTATAAACAAGACTTGCTTGCATTGTTCTCTGATGTTGTATAAGTATTCTATATCTCAAAGTTATTTACGCTTGAATTGATATATATTTTCCTGCATTTTTGTTAGTTGTTGAATCAGTTCTGCTTCACTCCTCTCGCTTACTTGGAAATTGGCATTGGCATTGAGAAATTCTAACTTGCTTACATGACATGTTTCTGCTATAACAATTTTTGTTTTGTTTCACCATTTTGTTGTGATACCTTAAAACCAGCATGCTGTCGAAGTGTTAGTTTGATTGTAATCCAGCATTTGTTTTCTTCTAATTTCTATTTGGTGCAATCTAGAAAATGTACGGCAAGCATGTAAAAAAAAATTCTTACTCTCGCATATTCGGCTTTGAGCTTGAAGTATGTGAGGCCTCAAGTCAAAAATAAAACTCACCATGACTGTAGGGTTTGTACATTTTGAAATGGGGAAAGTAGTGATCAACTAATAGGCTTATTTTGATTTCACATCCCAACCGGAGTTCTAAACTCAGCTTTGTCTAATATTTCCCTCTTCTCTGTCTTTGTTTTCCTTTTAATCCGAGCCTATAATCCGTAAATCATTTTATTCTGACTACGTGAAATTCATCCTCATCTACACCATAATCCAGTTTCACAAAGCATGGCACTGTCGGCTCGGGAAGTTGTAATAACAAAAAGGCTTGCTCATTGGGCTGTAATGTTGCAACCCATAGGATAAGTCCAAGGGCATTTTAGTAAATAGAATACGTTTCCCTATAAAATGAGCCAAACCCTGGAATCCAAGTAGATAGAGTGAGAGAGTACAGTAGAGACTAGCAGTGGGAGTGAGGCGGCGCCAATGTTGGAAGACCCACTGATCGGAGTCCAGCTAAGTAGATATATGGGGTTTGATCTGAGTTTTGGTTTACACATACCTTGGAGATCAGAGGAAGAACACACAGATCTTCCAAGTAACTATCATAATGACTTCTCCTCTCAAACCCTGGTTCTTTTTCATGTTAATAACCAGATTTACATTCAGGATTACTGTGAATGTTCCTTTACCGGTAATATTTGTAAATATAGTGCTATTGTTTGATATTTTCACTCTTAGCCCCGTAAATACTGATATTCAAGTTTTGGTTTTTCTTTTGCAGGATCGTCATAAAGATATATGAGGCCTTTGGACTGTACTTCATGAGAATCTAACATGTTTTCATGGCAGGATCAAAACAAAATAGTAGGTCGGCAGAATATTGAAGATCTTATATTTGTAATCATTGAATTAGAGTTTTTTTAAGTTTCCGTAATTTAGTCATTACCTTCTCGGTCAATACCTCATTCCAAACCCAAATGTTTCTAGTAAGAATTGGGGCAAACAAAGTATGTAATTGGTTTTAGTTGTAAAAAAATTCAGGGTGTATTCATATCTAACATCTGATTAGCGTTGTATGTACTTGTAACTTATCTCATCTGAATAAAGAAAGATCAGTTTGAATCTTTACATTACAATTGGTAGAGAAAATTTTGTTAACTATAAAGAAGACTTGTTTCGCTGGTGAGGATAGTGTTTAATGTTGTGTTAAATCTGAAAGTTATTTACGCCTGATTTGATATCTTCCTTTTGTTGAATGAGTTTTGTTTCAACAATATGCTCATAACTTGTTACAGAGAAACTGGTTCAAAACTTCATATCAGAACCTGTAATCTTGGTTTGGAAATAAACATTAGCGCTACTTTTTATCGTTCATTTCGTACTTGCAAAGTGGCATTGGCATTGAGGGCAAATAACTCTAAAACTAAACATGAACCTCAGCGAGTCAATTCGTCAAACAAATCAATTTCCTTGCTAACAACCAATCTGGTGCAGTGATAAAGTAACTATAGACTTCGCTGAAATTAATCCTCCTTAGTCCTTAATCGTCCCTAGATTCATTAGAGGGATGCATTACTACGAAACAAGCCCGTATTTGAAATTCACACACTTTTACGGCTGGGGATCCCTATAGCTTTCCAGTTAACAGGTATCAGTCCACCACAATTTGATAAGAATGGCATTAATGCTTTGGGACAAGTTGGTTGGAAACTATTTCAATTTTCAGTAACGATTCATGTGGAATTTGAACACTGACATTTTGTAACAAATTTCATTAGCCGATATTGATGCTTTAATGTATTACGCGTGGACGACAAAGGAAAAGAGTCTATGAGTTCCTCTTGTATGTCCACTTGGTATGTCTTCAATGTGAGGCTTTGGAACCTGTCCTTGTTGCTCACTTGACATGTTTCTGCGGTATCAATTTTTGTATTCTTTCACCATTTTGTTGTGTGGGAGAGTTTCTTTCTCTTATTAGTTGTTGTGTGATAAGGCGAGTTTCTTTTGTCATATTGTATTGAAACTTTTGCATAAAATGAGAGATTACCGTGCCTATCAAGCCATAGATGGTTACCGTTAAAAGGAGAGTTTGAGTTCCCTTTCCATGTCCAATTGGTGAGTGGTGGAAACGAAAATGTCTCCAATGAAGCTTCGGAACCTGTCCTTATTGCATACTTGAGATGTTTCTGCCATTATAATTTTTGTTTTCTTTCACCATTGCTTTGTGTGCGCCGGTGTATTTCTCACGTAGTTCATGTACAAATAAGGCCATCATGCGGTTAAATTTTGGTTCCGACTCATGAAATGGACCTTGAAAATCATTGATCATAACCTTTGGATTGTTTTTTCTTCTGATTTCTCTTCAGTGGAATCTCAGAAGTGTACGCAAAGGAATGCAAAAATGCGACCTCAAGCCAAAAGTAAAACCTGACATGAGTGCCTTTAACGCTGTGACTCTAGTATTTGTACATTATGAAATTGTGAACGCAGTGATCAACTGCCAGGCTGTTTCACATTTTCGAACCTGTGCAACCATGTGTAGTTCACATCCCAACTAGAGTTTCCTAATTTTCTTTGCCTAATTTCTCCTGTTTCTCTAGCTTTATTTGCCTTTTAAATCGAAACTAAGGGTCCGTAATGCGGTTTTGTTGGGAATGCTTCAATCATCTAGTCCATAATCACTGGGCTGCAATGCTTCAATCAAATATCCATCCGGATAAGTCCAAGGGCGTTTTAGTAAATGAAACACGTTTCCTTATAAATCACCCTAACCCCAACTTTGGAATCTCTGCGGATATTATTGAGCGAGAGTAGTGGTGGGAGTGAGGTGGCGATCAAGGAAGAACCAGTAATAGGAGTCCTGCTTGATGGATCTGTCTATTTATTCAAAACAAGAGAGACACAGAATTGTCATAATGATTTTTCCTCTCAAATCTATGTCTTTTTGTCCTTGAGAATCGGGATAGGGGAATTAGGGTCCAGGGTCTCAGATGGCTGTCCAGGTAAGATCTGTAAAGTAATGGTATATTTTTGATGATTTCATTGTCTTAACCCAAAATATTGATATTGATATTTTGTTTTTTCGTTGCAGGGATTTTCTCATATTTATTTGAGATATGGTGGTCAGACTTGTTGGATTTTCATCTCGAGACGTAAGCTTTAGATCAACACAAAAATTAGACATGATAAATGTTAATTCTTATATATATTGGTAATTACTGGACTAGAGATGTTTTAAGGTTGTTCAAATATTAATTCATTTCTTCTTTAAGCAATAGGATTGGGTCAAATATGTAACTGGGTTTTAGTTGTGAAAATTTTCCAGGTTATATTTATGTCTGATTCTAGTTGTATTCTTGTAACTTTGGCCTATCAGCACATAGAAAGATCGATCAGTGCAGAGATCACACTTACAGTTGCTGGAGAATTTTATATGAGATATGGGACGGTGAGACTTCGTGGATTTTCTCATATCAACACAAAAATTAGACATGATAAATGTTAGATCAACAGAATATTTGTTAATTCTTATATATATTGGTAATCACTGGACTAGACATGTTTTAAGGTTGTTCAAGTATTAATTCATTTCTTCTTTAAGCAATAGGATTGGGGGTTTTAGTTGCGAAAAATTCTCATGTTGTATTTATGTCTGATGCTACTAGTATTATTCTTGTAACCTTGGCGTCTGAACATACAAACATCATTGGGGAGATTACACTTCAGTTGTTGGAGAATATTTTTTTTTTTTTATGTAAATCTGATCCTATTATTTACAATTACAAAAATTAGTTCTAGATATTACTTCATCGGTAAATGTTGTTAGTGTCTGATGATAGTTAAGGAACCAATTTGCATTTTGTTACTTGTTAGTGACCTGACTTTATCTGAATGACATTTCGGTGACATTTCTATGTAAGATGTACACTTTGGTGACATTTCGTTTATGGTTTGGGGTCAAATAAGTAGATGCACGCTCCATTGTGAAAAATGATAGATTTCCTGCAGTACAAAGAAATGCTCATATCTTCATCTTACCGCTTGACTTTATCTGATAGGCAGATAATTTTAGGGATATGATTTATAGTTGCGTCTATTTATTTCTAGTCTTTTGGTGCATCAATGACCATGGTGGTTTTGAATATATAGGTAACTGCACTGAAGTTTGTTTTCATTCATGAATAGATTTCATAACAATTGAGCTGCAGAGTTCCCTAAGATGACTAACATAAAAACAGCTTCACCGGAGTAAGGAGACATTGTTACACATTTTCGTCGTGATTTTTATGACCTTGTGGCTATTTGGTAATTTTTCAGTACAACTCATATATGCTGCTATAACTATATATTGGATCTTGGGTTTTTGAAGTTTCCATGCAGCATTAATTGTTCTTCATTAGGAAAATAGCTATCTCGGGCCATGGTGTATTTCAGAAGTGTGGTAAGGTAGTTGTTTCTCACAGCTTACGGGTTGAGAATTTGTGTTGCATAATTCTCAAGAATTTTATCAACTTTTACACATTTTCGTCGTGATTTTTATGACCTTGTGGCTATTTGGTAATTTTTCAGTACAACTCATATATGCTGCTATAACTATATATTGGATCTTGGGTTTTTCTGAAGTTTCCATGCAGCATTAATTGTTCTTCATTAGGAAAATAGCTATCTCGGGCCATGGTGTATTTCAGAAGTGTGGTAAGGTAGTTGTTTCTCATAGCTTACGGGTTGAGAATTTGTGTTGCATAATTCTCAAGAATTTTATCAACTTTTACTCAACACTGCAAGATGTCATTCCTTCATGACCTTGAGCTGATGACCTTTGTCAGATCGTATGTGGCTCTTATATTTGTTTTTAGTTGGCCGACTGTTAAAGGAGGCCTTCTATAGGGTGACTCCATTGGATTTTGTCCGTCACACTTTCTTGGTCACAGTTTTTTTTTTTTTTCCATCTTAATTTCTTCAAAATTAATCAAATCTCTATCAATTTTGATCAAACTTTCGCCATATTCTTCAAATTCACTAATAACCTCACTCCAATTTTACATCAATTTCTACTTTTCATCAACGAATTCGATCAATTTCTACTTTTCATTTCATTCCATCAAAATCAGTTTTTTTGCTTTCACAATTTCTTGAAATTCAGATTCAATTTTTGATAATCAAACAAATTGATTACAAAATTAGATCAAGCACAATCAAACAAACAAATCCCGTGTTCAAGGTTCTTCAAAATAACTATTAGATCAATTGGTATCGATTAATTTCAGTATTAATTGGAAAATAAGAAGAAAAAAACAGAGCATTTCATCACGAACACGTCAAATTCAAGCAAATATCTTCGAAATTCAACCTTGATAGTGAAATCATTAATAGAACCACGGGTTCTCTTAGATTAAGAAAAACAAAAATGTCATAGTATTTCAACATACATATAAATTTTGTTAAGTTTGAACTCCATTAATGGAGGCTTATCAGGGAATTATATAGAAGCGGATGAACAAATAAAGAGGCGAAAACAACAATGCTTTCAATTTTCCTTTTGGTGTATATGATGACAACATCTACGTGCAGAATTCAGTCTGTGATTAGGTTTAAGAAAAAAATAAGTTGATCCAACGGCATATAATAAGTTTGCCATTTCTTATAAAACCTAAGGGACAACTTATCCAAATAAAAATTGTGCATCGACCAATAATAACTTTCTTATAAGCCGGTGGTTCTTTTGTAAGCACAAAAATTAAGCGCGGTACCCGTCCAGGTTTATCATGTACATAATATGTATTGACAAAGAAAAAAGTGAAGTATCGATGGTCGTTTTTATCGGCCCCAACTGCTGCAGCAGTCATCTAGTTTTATCTGCAGTGTATAGAGCACAAATCTTTATCATATACTTGTTGTATTGGTTTAATACTGTACATACTTGGTATTAGAAGTAGATTAAGAACAAGCATGTATCTATATTAATGGTACTGTGGCTGTGTACCTTAGAATTTATTATGATTGGACGAAGAAGGAAAGGAAGTTCCTATTCTTTCACCATTTTGTTGCGCCTGTGCGAGTTTCTTGTACAAATAAGACCAGCATGCTGTCAATGTTTTGGTTTGATGTAAACTTTGTTTTGTGAATCGTCTAGAACAAAAAGGGCATGGTCTGGCATATTCCGCTTTGCACTCTATGGAATGATGTGCGGCCTCTACACAAAAATAAAACTGCATACGAGTGCACTTATCGCTATCATGACTTGGTAGTATTTGTATATTTTGATCAACTATTAGGCGCTATTTAAAAATTTTGAACCTCTGCTACCATGTGGAGTCTTAAACTCAGCCCTTTTATAATTTCTCCATTTTCTCTGGCTTTGTTTTCCTCTTAAATAAAACTTAAGGTCCGTAAAGTCGTTTTATGTTGGAACTGGCGACCAAATTGGTCCACGTCTACACCATAATCCACTGTAGGCTCAAGAAACTGTAATATCAAAAAGGCTTGCTCAGTGGGATTAATCCAAGGGCATTTCAGTAAATCAAAAACGTTTCTATATAGATGAAGCACAAACCCTGGAATCTCAGTAGAAAGATATTGAGTGATAGACTAGCAGTGGGAGTGAGGTGGCGCTGAAGAAAGAACCCGTAAATGGATTTTTGCTAATGAGATTTTACTGTCTTGGAAATCGGATGGGGAGTTTGGTTTGGGAATCTTTACACGTACCATGCAGATCAAAAGATAAGAAATACAACGAGATCTTTGAAAATGTCATAATGACTTCTCCTCTAAAATCCAAGTTGTTTTTCTTCTTATTAATGGGATTCAAGTTCCTGATTCTATCGAATGTCCCTTTACTGGTGAGATCTATAAAATTAAAGGTGTTGTTTGATATTTTTGCATTATCTTAGCCCACAATACTGACATATGCTTTGGTTTTCTCAACTTTGCAGGAGGAAAAACATAGACTGATCAGGGTGTGTTATATTTCAGCAAACAAATTCTATTGATTTTCCAACTAAAATTTGTTGAAATAGTAGAATATTTGAGATCTTAAATTTGCAATGTTGAATTAGTGCTGCTTTTGAATTTAAGTAATTTGACATCTAAACCCAATGTTTCTTGTGAGCAATTATTAGGACTTGGGACAAAGCATGTAATTGGCTTTAGTTGGGGAAAATAAATGATTTAGGCCTCTTCCTATGGGTATGCCAAACACTGATATTTGGCATATATGCACCCATTATGGGTATGCCAAACTGCCAAACTCATATGCCAATATGTTTTTTCTGGCATATAGGCATACGTGACAAAGTTTCCATCGAGCGATAGAGATTCTATCGCCTTGCTGAGCGATAAAGACTTTATCGCTGGCGATATTCTCTTTATCTCCAGCGATATTCACTTTATCTCCGAGTAATTTTATATAT
>JAJJWW010004896.1:0-22125 GCA_023531295.1 Papaver armeniacum
GAGGCAAGATGTAGGATCGAATATCGCAACACACTATTTAAAATATCAACTTTAGCCACTCCCCACACCCACGGATTTGTGTATCCGTGGCTATTAGTCACATATTGCCACGCCTTATACATAGTCGTAGCAACAGATGACCTCAATTAGCTACGGCAAAGCGAGAATTTGCCACGAAATCCAACATGCTAATGTTTTAGAAGTTAAAAATGCGGTTAGTGACTTCTACTCACGACATAGTGGGCCGTGGGTGTTGTGGGGCTTTTGTTACGGCATAAAGATGTTATCCCAAGTAGCTAATGTTTAGTAGAACAACCCACGATTCCCATGAGATAAGAATGTAACCTCCTCCACTCTCTTCTTCAGTTCTTTCTTCTACTTCTGTAATATGTTTCAAGTTTCATAAAAACTACTTTCCAATCTATCTGCATATAGAACGTGAACCTGCGGGTAAAGTTAGGTTATCTCTAATCCGAGATTCATATATAATCGGGTTCTCCTACAGTTTTGATACTAAAGTTAGGTTTTGAATAATCTTCCTTTTTGATTCACCATTATTCCACAATTTTTATAAGGCTGTCTTCTGTGAAGTAAATTCTTTTTCCATGCCGAAGCTTATTTGAAGTTAAGGAATCAATAACTTTTTCCTTCTCAATAGGTATTCACTAATTTTCGGTTTAGATTGTACTTTCACCAAACTGGTAAGAATTATCTTTGCCTCGTCTATTTTATTTCCTAGTACGAAATCGTACAATCAAATTATTTCAATTGGTTTCAAAATTGTAATCGGTGATCTTGCATTCAATAAACCCAAATGGTGCTTCTCATCTCTTCCTCTAATGGGTTTCGTTTTTGGGTAGATTTCTTATGTTCTTCACTTCCCCTGGGACCTTCCTGGTAGTAACCCATAACTCATCATCTATCAACTCAAAACCCTAACTTCGTATTCATTTTCAATTTGTTCATCTCCGGGATTGATCGTAGTTGTTTTGTGAAATATTTGTTGGTGTATTTGCTATAACAGAGAAAGCAAATACGGGACTTGGGAGAGCAGGGACGGTATTAGGGGGCGGCTTACCCAGGCTGAAGCCCACCCCAAAATTTCTAAAAAGATATTTTGTTAGTATAATTTTTAACATTTGTAAAATTTAGCCCAGATATAAATTTTAATTAGCCCATCAATTGTTAAGATATGATTTTGCGTGGAAGAAATCAGAAGATTTTGGAACTCTGTCCCGTATGGATTAATTTTTGAATAGCATCTCAACCGTTCAAAGGCTATAGGGAAAAACAAGTATTCATGACGTTTCTTAAAATCAGGTATTGAATGGGCTCACCTGTTACGTGTAGAGTTTGATAAAATAAACCGTGTGTCAAAATGGGGTGTCTTGTCCTTAACTAAGCAAGCGTTTGTCCACCTTTAAAAAAAAGAAAAAAAAGCAAGTGTTTGTCCAAAAAATTCATTTTTCTTCTATGAAATGACTATAATTTTATGTATATCTATGTATAATCTAAAAATGCAAAGTGTATTCATGAGACAAAAAAATATAATATGTAATGACTATTATGCGTATATTTACAAACTCAAAATATTTTTGCATCCCTATAATAACCTTTAAAACTAGAAAAAAATTGGGTGGCCTTGACACCTAAATAAATCTAATTATTATTTTCGATACGCAAATTATTCCTCCCTAATATTAGTTACAAGGTGAAAAAATTTGATTCAAAGCTTTATGCTCCAAGGAAAAGAGATCGTGTGGCATACCCATACTCAGCTTTAAGTATATTACCGCAGTTGTCATTCTTGCAGTTGAGACAAATTAAGTTGAGAGTTCGAGAAGAAAAAAATTAGCCCACCCAAACATAAATTCCTGGATCCGTCGCTGTGAGAGAGAAAGGGTGGTATATCAATATAGCTGTTGTAAGACAGAAAGTACCCTGGGTCTGAGAAAAACATGGCGACAAGATGGGCACCAGGAAGCAATAACAATGGGAAGAGATTTCTAAATTTATAGTTCAAATGCATCTTCCCTTGCAAGTAATTTGGTATGTAATGCATTTTTGTGAAGGTATGCGAACTTCACAATTGTGAAAAGCGACCCCGACAATTTTGTAGCCTAATGACTTGTATGGGTATTAGTTGTGGTATCTATATTTGATAGTTGATGTTCTTAGTCTATTTCGATCCGTGTCACGTCTACCATACCATATAAGGAAAAGACTTCATAAGGTTTTTCAACTTCTTTAAACCTTATTGCATTGAATTGTAAGTAGCATGTTTGTTACGTAATAAGATGTCATGTTGTGTGGCATTCAGCTTTCTTATCTAATTTTTTTCTGTTTTCCATCCCTGAGAGGGGTGACACCATTGGAGTTTGCCGCAATTCAGTGCAATTATAAAATTTTCAAGTTCTTTTTCCGCGACGTCTGGGATTCCAACTTATCCCGATTGGATCATCACCGGACTAATGAGGCATGTAAATTCAGATGAAAACAAAATGCAGGTTTGGAGTTTGGTCTTACGTTCGATGGGTTGTCTAACTTTCCTTTGTTTCCGTACTTTCACAATGAACTGAGCAAAGCTTGATTTGTTAGCCTGCCCGAGTTGGCTTTGTCTGTCACTATGGTTATGGTACTGACCAATACTAATTTCTACCATCCAAATTTAGAACTTCGAAATGTGTTTAAATTCCAAATTTTGATGTGAATTCATAAACTATTTGGAATACTTTTGCAGGAGGAATTCTATGTGAAGGAGAAATTTAACCAGGCAAAATCGAAAGGAAAAGATGCATTCAGGGAGAAAGCAAAGATGGTATGCGATTTTTTCTTTGAAGTAGTGATGAACAGTACTTTATTTTCGTCATTTTCTCTTTGATTTAACCATTCACTTTACTTGTCCTTCACCAGGTTAAATTTTATGGCACATGTCATAATTTTCTTTTTAATTTACTATGCTCTAAACTGTGGCTGTCCTTGGCAACACCTTGTAAGCTTTATTGCTTCTCATAGTCTAAGCATTATTGGATTTTCGTATCATTTTCGTGGTTCAAGAAATGATGTGCAAGGGATTGTCGGACAATTTGTGCAAGAGATTTGGTCAGTCTTTGGACTGTTAAGTCTTGTTCGTAACCATGTACCTGAACCACTCAACTGCGAAGACTTTCACAAATACCATGCTGCCTGAAAATTTGCGGAAGAAATAAAACTTCGTGATATTCCATCGGTTGTACATCGATTAGGACTAGTCACATTAACGATGAATCGATATTAACATTTCTTACTTGATTTCCGTGTCCCTTTTTGCTTCTTTAGATGAGTATTGCAGTGAGTAAGAGAATAATGTAATAATTATATACATATATATATGAATAAAATGTTATTTGAATGAATGATGTTTGTGTCGATCTCCATATCAATTTAATGGTACCAAAATTTGGTTGATAACCTTTGGCATACAGCAAATAGTGGGGCTAGTGGCAAAGGATGATGTCATACCTTACCATTAATTACCCACGCCAAAATACGTGGCAAATGAATTTCAATAAATAGCCACGTTAGGAAACCGTAATGGCATCGTGGCTAATACTTATAGCCACGGGACTATTTGTTACGACAGGGAAGCCGTGGCAAACTATCTTTTGCCACGGAATTTTGGTCAGTTGCCACGGTTCTTTGGCGTGACTAAAACTCAATAATTTTGTAGTGACACCAACGCCCTTGCGAAATCCATAAACGACACATTGCGAAGACATCACAGACGAGTAATATAAATGACGCAACGGATGACGACAACCAGAACACGAGAAAGATGTGAAGATCTAGCGAGATTTAGGAGTGTTGCACTAGTGGAAAATGAGATTTTAACCGCTTTCTGGGATTTAAGAATACGACTCTCCACAGCTGAACTAATTATTAGTGCCGTGATCCCCAGTGGTTTTACTGGTAAAAAAAACAAAAATATAAAACTTGTCTCTAAAACAGTGGTTTTTCTCGGGGGTATTTTTGTAAAAAGAGTTTTTGAGAAACCTTTGTGAGAGTCTTTAGTTTTGTAAACTCAATTATTGGTCACATGAACTGATTCCTGTGAGCCATTGATCTAATGAGATCTTAGCCGTCTATAGCAGCATATATGAATCCAAAATAGCTTTACCCTAAAATCCTAATTCTGAAGCCTCCTCCCTCATCGTCTTCTCAACTCACTCACCTCATCCGAGCTACCACCATCTCCATCACCATCTCCAAGTTTAGGTTTTTCTTCTTCTTCAAAGAGATCCATCTTAAATGAAACTCTTGAACCTTTAATTTGTGAAATTTCTCTCAAACTGAATCGGTATGAAGAAATTTAGGGTTCTCTCCATCCCAAGAATATTGCTTGGTGGATTTTTTTCTATTTCGTGAGGTTAGTTTTAGATGATAAGACGATGGGGTTAGTTTGATTGGTAAATCTAGGGTTCTCTTCATATGGGTTTTATTTAATTTCTAATTTTGGGTTTTAGGTTCTATGCTGATGGTGAGTGGATGTTGTTTCAGTTTGGCTGGTGGTGAAATGGGTTTTTGAAGAACAACTTCGACAACTTCATGAGAAACTAAGGTATACATACAAACATCATCCTCTGATTTCAATTTCTCAAATTAGGGATTCTTTAATTTATCTTGCTTTTTGCTTATTTTAGGTCCTCTGATTTCAATTTCTCAAATAATTGCATTATGTTGTGCAACTGTAAAATTGTATGTTTTTATTTTCATGATTCAAAATATGAATGCAAATAATAATTCTGAAAGCTTATTCATGAACTGGAGCATGGGACAGAAACTGTGTATTAATGCAAATAATGATTAGGGTTTCACATTTTGCTAAACAGGCACCGTGTATCATTCGAATAGTCTTTTGACAATGCAAATAATGACTGTGTATCAATGCAAATAATGATTCAAAATAAGAATCCAAATAATGATTGGGGTTTCACATTTTCTTTGAACAGAAACTGATGTATCATTCGAATATTCTTTTGACAAATTTGAGTTCAAGTGGACATCAAACCCTCCTTTGGAGATTAAGTATCGATTGGATACGGCTGTGCGCTTGTGGAACAAGGTCCGAAGAGTCACTTTTACACATTGGAGCTACTCTTGGCATGGGAGAAAAAGCTATACCATGAAGTTAAGGTATGCATAATTTGCTTGTTTGTGACACAAAATTGAGAACCACTAGGATATTGAACATTGAATTATAAATGGGAATTTGACTTTTGATAGTTCGATTTTAATTGGCTTGTGAAGCATACCATCACTAATTTGCGAGCACCAATGTATGTCCATCACGGTAGGGATTCTATGAGCTATCATGAAACCTCCTGTACATTTTGCGAACTCTGTTCGTATGATTTTCTGGAGAATGTAATCAGTTGCATTGTCAATCGAAGCTATAGCTTCGTCAAGCACCAAAATCCGACTTTTCCTTAACAATGCTCGGCCTAAACAGAATAGTTTCCTATGTCCCATGCACCAGTTAACGCCATGTGTTTCAAATGAAAAACTAAATAAGAGTAGATTCTGAAGTAATGTTTTTGAGTGTTCATTTGGGTGTTAACTGTCAACTAAAATAATGTAGTTAAGATTTTAAGTGGTAATTATTTGGTTGATATGCTTAGAAATTGGTTCGTGGATATGATTGTTAGTTTGAGTATACTAATTAACCCTAGTGACTCCCCATTATACGAATTGAATTGAGTGAAAATAAAATTTGCAAGTCCTAGTTAAGGCATCATCGGCTGGGTTTTAGTTTGTTGAGGGTGGTTTATTTCTTTTAGGGATTCTACTTTCTTTGTCTAAAAGGAGTTAAAATAATATTTGCAGGCATCTCAAGTGTTGTCATCCCTTGGTTCAAAGCAAGAACAAGATGGAGTTGGATCTGTTGGGATTAAGTCATTAAGAGGATTGGTACTTCTTGATGTGGTGTTACTGGGTTTTTCGCGAACATGGCTTGGAGTGTGGGGTTATCCATGGCCACACAAAGGCATTCTCGGTTCATATGACCATTCCTCGTAAGTATATGACTTCCTTTGTATTTTAGCCTAATCAAAATTTTTAATTGACTGGTTACGTTGTGAAAATCATAAACTGTTTTCTTAGTTTTTCTACTAGAGTGATGTTAATGTTCTTTTGAATTAAATAATGCCAATTGTTAAACAATCCCGGATTTACTGTGCGTATTGCGTAACACTTTTAAGTTCAAATTGACATGAATAGGATTTGCCATGGTCATCAAGTTTATCAGCAAGTCTGTGCATCTTGTCATTTGATGTCCTTGATTTCGTATCGATATCTTGCGGGTGTTGCGTACACAGAAGAGGAGACGAAGGCTATGGCACGAGAGATTGAGGTGGTTAATGGGCCAAATGATGAAGGTGAGATGTTTACCCGCCTCTGTGGAAGCTTAGCGTCAATTTTTTGGTCGGCCGTCCCACCGTGGCAGCGGTCATCTAGTTTAATTTCTATTTTGGGGTTTTAGGTTCTATGATGATGGTGAGTGGATGTTGTTTCGATTTGGTCGGTGGTGAAATGGGTTTTGAAAAACAGACTTCAACAACTTCATGAGAAACTAAGGTATACATACAAACATCATCCCTCGATTTCAATTTCTCAAATTAGGGATTCTTTAATTTATACTGTTTTTGCTTATTTTGGGTCCTCTGATTTCAATTTCTCAAATTAGGGCTTCTTTAATTGTAGTTTTTTTTTGTTTATTTAGGTTCAAATATGTGGATTTGGGTTTCTTTAGTTTTCATAGTAAGTCTCTGCAACTTTATCATAGCAATGAGAATCTCAATCTCACCGTAACGAATTGTGAGCTTTTCTAGCAAGGTAATTGTTGATAAATTATGTTGTATATCTGTGATTTAATTTGAAATTTGTTTCCTGTGTAAGGGTTTTTGTATCACATAAGCATCAAGGTTTTAGTGTTTGATTTTTATTGTATTATGCGATGTGTAGGATCGAAGGCCAGAGGAAAGGAATTTCGCATACCAATTGACTTTAGCTGAATTTGATGTGGTATTTGGCAGAAGCAACCAAAAAAACTAAAGGTGTATTTAACAAAGTTTACAAACCGAGCAAGTGGGGATTTGATGAATGATGATAGATTGAACAGATTTTACATTACTTGCTTTTAAGTTTTTTATTGGGATTCTATTTGTTTTCGTGTTTAATTTATAGGAAGCAAAAGTTTTACAATACGAGGAGGTGAGGTTTAATGAATGATGATAGATTGAACAAATTTTACATCCAGGTGAGGATTTTTTCTTTGTGTTTAATTTATGGGAAGTGATTGTTTACCTCCCCGGTTTGCGCTTTTTGTTCGTCCCGCACCTTCTCGTTCATGAATATTATTTTGTTTGGGTCTTGATTCACTGTTTTAATACATCTGAGCGGAGAACCGCACTTTGTTAATCGATGAGTGCCAAATAGTGCATATTTATACACCTTTTATTGGCATTTTACTCATCTTTTGTGCTCAAGAATCGAGATATTATCCTGCATTCGTGTTTCCTTTGTTTTCAAGAATAAATATTTGTATTAATTAATTTTGTGTTTTTAGGTAATAAATAAAGCTCGGAGAATCTGAGAGCCAAGGAGCGAAGAATTGGAGTCGAGCATCTATGGAGCAGATAGCCAAAGCTCCGCGCGCGAATCGGTTGCAACCCAACAAGGAAGACATGGGCTAGAGCTACCCACGACCCCGGATCCGAGCCCGATCACTCGAGCCGTCAAGATCTCGCCTACCCTACATCCAACGATCGGCTCCATCGTGCATCTATATCTCGATGATCCGTGCAACACGAGATCACCCAAAACCGGCTACCAACCTCGACCGTTCAGATCTCTTATTTAGCTTCATCCTACGCTCGGTGCAGCGTTCCCATCGATCTTCGATGTACCTGCTCAACACCATAGCCCCTATATAAGCCCCTAAGCCTAACCCTAAACTCATTTTTCTTCTCCTCTGCTCTCTCCCGTCTCCATCAGAGCAGAGCTCGCTCTTGACACCACACCACCTCCGTCCTTCACCCGACCAAAGAACCCACACCACCACCATCTCCGACACACAACCACACCACCTTTACCCGCTCTACTTCCCTAGCACTAGTTTTTTCTTTCTTAGCCTCTATCAACCCTAAGCTAATTTAGAAAAAGCTAGAGCTAGGGTTAGCTTACAAACCGACGCATGGAGTTCTCTGAGCATGATTAGACAAGAGGGAAGCTCGATTCAGAGCCGAATAGAGTATGGGTTCGATTATTTTTCATTTAATTTGTATTTTTAATTGATTTAGGGTTTGCTGTTTTAGGGTTTGCTTGGTATGTATAAATAGAAGCAGGGGATGATGATTTTAGACACGCCTGGATTAGCCAGTGCTGTCACTTAGTTTCAATTTCTGTTTTTGTTGTTTTAATTTAATTTGCTAGGGTTTCATTGAAACCCTAATTTCCATGTTGTGATGTTAACTATATGTGAAGTATTCTTGCATGCTTAAACTATAAACTTGTCTTCAATCATAGTGCCCAAGGTTTTCTCTCTCACAATGGATGCCATGTATCCATTGTAGTTAGGTTATAACTACTTTGAGTGTTTATGCTGCAGCTCGTTTTTAGACCAAATGCATGATTCCATTGACTAGTTGTACTTAATTAGACAACTAATAGTGCTCTGGTCAAGACTTTAAGTTGCGATTAAATTTATCAAGCATTAGAGGAGAGATAGGTGGTGGAATTGACACCCGCCCTTATCATTCAGAGGACAACAAGATCCTTAACTTAGTTAATCATACAATAGGAGTTAGAGGTGGATTTGCATACCTTAGCATTCTTTATCATTGTTTATACCTTAGTTTAGGATCACAGTTCAACATCTGCCGTTTCGCACAAAATATATGTTACAACCTCTTGTTAACTCTGTCACATTAGAACTCGGTTGAAGAAAGCCTTAGATCACATAAGGGCACCACAAGTCTCGCGGGTTCGACCCGTACGTGCCCGGTGCTACATCACGACACCGTGCACTTGCGGTATCACTGTAGGCCTTCATTATATACATCTTTTCGGGCCTACCAAGTTTTTGGCGCCGTTGCCGGGGACTTGGTGTGTGCCTGTGTGATTCATTGCTTGCTTTACTGCTTTTCTCCCTGTATATACCCACCTTTTGTTTTCATTGTAGTTTTATCCCTGTTTTTCATCGGCCTTGTTTTCATTGTAGCATCATAGTCCTGTTGTTAGTATAATTTAGCATATTAGTGTAATTTAATTGTTCTCCCTTGTTTTGCATCTCAGTTCATCATTGTTTTCATCATTGTTTGCATCATTGTTTGCATCTCAGTTCATCTCAGTTTTTGTAGCTTCTATTTCTATAACTTAGCATCTTATTTCAATCTTCACCCTGTCTTAGTATAACTTGTAGTCATCTTCTAGCTTAACTTGTTTTATCTTGTGTTTTTCATTTTACATAGCTTTGCATTGTATTAACTCCATCTTGCATCTTACTTCTTGACCTGAGCTATAAGCCTCTGTAGCTGTAGCTTAGTGTCACTTGCCATCTTCCCCAGTCAGTCCAAAGCACAGTCATCTTGGCTGCATAGTTGCACAGTACAGCCATCTTGGCTGCATAGTTGAGCATAGTTTTTCATTTTAGAGAACTAATCTCTTTGTTGAGCTGCAGGTGCATTCTACCTGTGCCGCTGTGCTGCTAACTTGCTAAGCTGCTGAGCAACCTCAGGGAAAGACAAGGAGCAGCACAATATAGCCGTTGTGCCCTGTGCCGGTTGGTTGTTCTAAAACTTCAATGTACCTCATTTTTTATAAATGCTAACCCATGTCTCCTGATAACCTAGCTGCTTAGCAAGGTAATTCCCAACACCTTGCAATATAGAGTACCATCTTGAGCGTAACCTGCAATATCTGAAATGTGTGCATAATGTATGTTTGCTGAAACCTGATTGCCCATTGTCGCTTTTGTGTGAAACCTCAGCCCCAATTTGAGTTTCCAAATTGCACATCCGCACCCCGTATTTTTATGCTCTGTGCCCCGTATTGCCTGTGAATGATTTGTGAATGATCTCGTGGTACCCCTGATGTGGTTGTGCTAGCATTGCGTGTCTGGCGATTTCCGCATCTGTGAAACCTAAACCACATTGTACTGAGCTATTAACCTCAGCCCCCTGAAGCTGCAATGTTGGGTCACTACTTGTAAAAGCCAAGTCATATGCTGCACTTTATGCTCTGAAAAGTCAGACCCCTGTATGCCCTGGAATCTATGCTTGCATGACCTGTGAACTAGGTTAACACTCTGTGTGAGACCTGTGAATTGTGCCATGTGCCTTGTGTCATGTATTTCCCTGTATTGTATGCTATGTCTTGTCTTTTTAGCCCCGAGCCTTGTGTGAAACCCGTTGTGCTCAAACTCAGCCCCCCGAGGCTTGAGACCTTGTGGGAGAAATTGCACCTTGCTAGACCTGTTGTGCCTCGGGTGCAAAACCGTTGAACTAATTGTTTGTTTGAGGTAGAGGCTAGCCTCGTATTTCACTGTGCATCTGTGTGAACCTGTGAGCTTTGTGACCCCTTTGCCACCTTGCTAGCCCCCGAAGCTGCAAGTGTGAGTTCTGAGATATCCAAGGCGGGTGCTTTAAAACCTAGTTGTCATTTGCCCAGAGCTCGTGTGAAGCCTTGTAAACTTACTATCACTGAGCTACACAACCCGCCCGCCACCCCGTCTTTGTCATTTGTTAGCCGCAGTCTGCCTTCCCCGTGTTGTGCTTTCCAAGAGCTGTGGTGCACCTAATTTGAGCTGTGTGTAAAATAATCGAGCCTAGCCAGGCTGTGCACACAGCCCAGTGCTCGAGTTACCAAACTCTGCACTAACAGAGCCCTCTATGCGGATAATCGGCCGCACATGTTCATACTCTAGCTCCGTGCATATAAGAGAAACAAACACGGGCTCAATCTAAGTGCCAAATGCTTCAATGCCAAGTTTCCACATCACCTGGGCTAACTAAACCCACTGCTGGGTTTCAATAACATGCACACAAACTTAGCCCACCTAACTGAATCAACAACTGGGCAGAAACTCCGCAACCTCCCGCCCCACATCAGCCATACCACGGCTGATTACACAAACCTGGGCTGTTAAACCAGCCAAACAACTGGGCTGTGCAGTTGTTAAGCCCACATCCTCTGAACTGCTGGGCTTAAGCTAAACTAAGCTTGATAACTGAAGCCCAACAACTGGGCTATACATTCTTCAGCCTAATCTGGGCTGTGGCCAAACTAGGCCTGACCATCTAGGCTAAGCCCCATCTGTTGGGCTGTTTAGCACCAACTGGGCTGGACTTTCCCACATAAACCAAACCAAACCCACAAAAACCAAAATGAATCCCATTGAAACCAAATCCCAACAAACCAAATGAAATCCCAACAAACCAAATTCCCACATAAACCAAATCCCATTTTCATGTTGATGTTTCTGTACATATTTTCTATTGGGTTAACCCTCAACTTTTTAAGACTTGTTAATTTTTTCTTTCTTGAATCGGTTGAGTCTTCTTGTGCATTTTTTTGTGCTAATCCGATATAATCACCACTGAGAATGTTGGATTTTGCCTTGACTAACGAAGCTCAACCTTGCTCCTGCCGACATTCCGGTAATCTCTTCCCTTTTCTCTTATCAACATAGTTCTCTTGGTATGTGATTGTTTAAATTTTTTCTATATGTAGACACATTGAGGACAATGTTTGATTTAGGTTTGGGGGTGCATTTGCATTTAGAGTTTTTAGTTTTTATCTTGCATTTAGAGTTTTTTTTCTTTTATTTTACCTTTTATTTCAAAAAAAAAAAAAAAAAAAAAAAAAAAAAAAAAAAAAATTCAAAAACTTTTGCAAATAAAAACCTCAACTTTAGAGATTTTAGAGTCACTAGCATGCTTTTAGCTATGTTTACATAGAGAATCGAGAAATAACAAAAGTTAAGTCTTGGAAAACGCAATCGGGTTCCTTAGTTGATTAGAGCGTTAAAGTTGGATTTAACCATACCGGAGGGCGAATTAGGTCTTTGTTTAGATATTCGGTAGTAGAATTGTGATCACCCATTAGTGGAGACTACCCAATTTACATCAAGTGAGGCACCAACCTTCAATTTTTTTGCAACTTTCTAGAAAAGCTGTTAGAGTGTGTGTCACCGTACGTAAATTCCGGGTAGGAATGGTGAGCTACCCAACTTCGCACCATTTTCAGCACTACTTTTGATCTCTTGAGTGCTAGTTTTTGTCAATCATGAGGGTGACGTCTAAAGATGAAAACTCCTTCTAAATACCGATTTGTAGTTAGCATCATTCTCTCTCTCAATCAGCCAAGACCCATAGAAACACATCATCGTCAAAGAACCGGAGCAGAATCAGAATATGGAAAGAAAAGTTGAGATAGTCCAAGGTTTATATGCAACAAAACGAAGAAAAGAAAAATGAGAATTAATGAAGTTTATGAAAAATTGAGTTTATCGTTTTATTGTAACTTAGATAAAAAAAAAAAAATAAAAAAAATAAAAAAAAATATATATATTAAAAAAAAAATTTAAAAAATTTCAAGTTTTTGTAAAGTTCAGAAGTTCGTCATCAATAGTTGAAGACCGAAGACCGAAGATTGAAGACGTTTCTATGGTTTCTTATGAGAGAGTGATATTAATTGCAATCGGGTGAGAAGTGAGTGAGTACTCCCACCCTTACTAATGGTTGATTTTCCTTTCTTAGAGATCATTAGAAAAAGATTCTTTTGTCCACACTTTGTGGAGTCTCAGATTTTATTTCGAAGGTTATCCTTCTTACCTACAACGTGTGCAGGATTTCTCTCTTTATTCCCGCTCGCACACATGAGAGACTAAAAAGCGATTTTTTTTGAGTGCAATTATCATAAAACCCTAATGGTGAGGTAGAAGTTGAGACTTATGATCACAATCGAATCCGAATTCTTTCATATGGTATGGTTACTTCTCGCTCAAAGACTTAAGGATGAGAATGCGTTCTTCGATAGTTCTAACTTCGTTACTAGCATGCGTAAACTCTATGTCCTCATAGCTTCTTGGAGGCTTGAGACTCTTTTACACTCTGAAGTTGGAGAAGGTTTTGTGGGTACACCTCTTGTAAACCCTCACGAGACTACAACTCGTCCACTAGGGACACCTAGGGGTTTAAAGGCTTAGTGCATACGCTAAATGCATTCGAGAGACTGCGACAGGGTATAGTTAGGATTTCTTCATTTCATTTTCACTTGAGGACAAGTAAAATTCAGGTTTGGGGGTATTTGATGAGTGCCAAATAGTGCATATTTATACACCTTTTTATTGGCATTTTACTCATCTTTTGTGCTCAAGAATCGATATTATCCCAGCATTCTCGTGTTTCCTTTGTTTTCAAGAATAAATATTTGTATTAATTAATTTTGTGTTTTTAGGTAATAAATAAAGCTCGGAGAATCCGAGGAGCCAAGGAGCAAAGAATTGGAGTCGAGCATCTATGGAGCAGATAGCCAAAGCCCGCTGCGCGAATCGATTTGCAACCCAACAAGGAAGACATGGGCTAGAGCTACCCACGACCCGGATCCGAGCCCGCTCACTCGAGCCGCCAAGATCTCGCCTGGCTACATCCAACGGTCGCTCCATCGCTTACATCTATATCTCGATGATCCGTGCAACACGAGATCACTCCAAAAACCGGGCTACCAACCTCGACTGTCTCAGATCTCACTTCATCCTACGCTCGGTGCAGCGTTCCCATCGATCTTCGATGTACCGTCACCACCATAGCCCCTATAAGCCCCTAAGCCTAACCCTAAACTCATTTTCTTCTCTCTGCTCTCTCCGTCTCCATCGACAACTCACTCTTCCAGGCACCACACCACCTCGAGTCCTTCACCCGACCCAAAGAACCCACACCACCACCATCTCCATCGACACACAACCACACCACCGCTTACCTGCTCTACTTCCCTAGCACTAGTTTTTCTTTCTTAGCCTCTATCAACCCTAGAAGCTAATTTAGAAAAAGCTAGAGCTAGGGTGCTCCACAAACGCATGGAGTTCTCACCGAGCATGATTAGACAAGAGGAAGCTCGATTCGAGCGAATAGAGTATGGGTTCGATTATTTTTCATTTAATTTGTATTTTTAATTGATTTAGGGTTTCTCGTTTTAGGGTTTTGTATGTATAAATAGAACGGGGATGATGATTTTAGACACGCTGGATTGCTTGATCTTTGTCACTTAGTTTCAATTTGTTTTTGTTGTTTTAATTTAATTTGCTAGGGTTTCATTGGAAACCTAATTTCCATGTTGTGATGTTAACTATATGTGAAGTATTCTTGCATGCTTAAACTATAAACTTGTCTTCAATCATAGTGCCCAAGTTTTCTCTCACAATGGATGCCTGTATCCATTGTAGTTAGGTTATAACTACTTTGAGTGTCACTATGACTCAATTTTTTAGACCAAATCTTTGATTCCCTTGACTAGTTGTACTTAATTAGACAACTAGTGCTCTGAGTCAACATTTTAAGCTGTTCTTTGAAGCATTACGGGGGAGAGATAGGTGGTGGAATTGACACTCGCCCTTATCATTCACGGGACAACAAGATCCTTAACTTAGTTAATCATACAATAGGAGTTAGAGGTGGATTTGCATACCTTAGCATTCTTTTATCATTGTTTATACCTTAGTTTAGGATCACAGTTCAATATCTGCCGTTTCGGCACAAAAATATATGTTACAACCCTCTTGTTAACTCTGTCACATTAGAACTCAGTTGAAGAAAGCCTTAGATCACATAAGGGCACCACAAGTCTCTGTGGTTCGACCCGTACGTGCCCAGTGCTACATCACGACACCGTGCACTTGCGGTATCACCGTAGGCCTTCATTATATACATCTTTCGAGGCCTACCATTAACACACCAGAGTTCAGGTGTGTTTAAACTTTGTCTTACAAACTTCTTACAAACTCAACAACTTTGTCTTACAAACTTCTGCGTTGTCGTTAAAGCATCTTGGTTGGTTATGATGTTTTTCCTTGGTACATGCGGAGTTGTTTGACATGAGGACCGGACACCAACTCTAGGGTTGTTCCTACCGTGACCCTCTCGTTCTCATCATCCAGGAGCTCTTGTTTGCTTGATATTCCAATGGGGATTGCTTCGTATGGGATACTTTATTAGCGAAGGTATGAAGTTGGTTAATGATGAGGGTCAGCTCTATGTCCTTAGTCCCATTATGAAATGCAATATATTGGGAGGGATTGGCTAATGCCAACTCTTATATAACCCGGAGAGGGAAGTCGTTCAACATTATATCTCAAGGTCTGTTATGAAAGTTACTTCTTCCACTCTTGGAAGGTGATATAATGATATTTATTGTTTGTTTCTTATACCTTTCCTGTGATCGGGCGTGATGACAAAGGTTTTGCGATCCGGAAGGGGTCCATAAACTTGTGAAGAACTACTCGCGGTTCGTATCGTACCCTATATATACCTGGAAAGAAAAGAGATACAAAAGAGGTTTGGTTTCCCGTGTTTGTTCTATTCGTATTTAATTATAATGTTTTATCATGAACAAGTGGGGCTTCTTGGTTCTTTTTGTTCTTATTCGTTATCCTAATTCACTTTTCTGATCTCGGGTTGAGGTTGATGAGGATCCACCAAGTAACAAGGAAGATAATAGCCAAATCGAGGTAGCCTCTTATGTCCTTTTTATTGTATCCCACTTCTAACATATTTTAGAAATCGGATCACGATTGTTAACTAACTCATAGAGATATATCGATTTATTTTTGTTGAGTTTAATATATGGCTTATACATCAATTTTTTTCATTACCATCAATGTTGCATTTTAATTCATCGGTCTTATTATCTTATCGATTACATCTATGTGATTGTAGCTATCCCATTGAAGCTCGGAACTAATCTCGTGCATTGATATGGTCAATAACACATCCATTTCGTCTTATTTTTGTCATTGTCTTGATGCTTTAGTAGTTTCATTCCTCCATGTCAAGGCTATTGAAATATTATTCGTAAACCGAATAATACCTTCCACATGTTTGTACCTCGAATTTGCATCCCGTAATCTTGATGATGGTCTTGATGGTAGCTTTTCATTTGATAGCTTGTAGCAGAAAGTAAAATAGGACGCTTGCCTTGCGAGAAGGTGCTCACAACCAGGACCTTGTTGGTGCATAACTCATAGCCGTAATCCAGGACCTAGACCTTATAAGTGTTGCATTTGAGACAAAACAGACGCAAGAATAGCAAAGATTTTATGAGTTATGCATCTACATTAGTTTACTTATATGCTATCTATTTAAGTTTCTAAAACTTAGGAATTCTCTTAAGTATTAAAATTTGCTTGAATGTAAAAGAGTGTTTAGGAATTCTCTTAAGTTCTAAGTCGATGACTTAGTTGAATCCATTTAAGTAAGATGTTGGAAGCGCTTATTTTAAAATGAGCGTAGTTTAGGTAAATGAATTTGTACTGATAACCTTCCTAATAATTTCAGGTGGTAGAAATTCCAAAAGGGAGCATGTGGAATTAAAGTTTGATCATATAAATGGGAATGGATCAACTATGGACCCTACAGTGTCAGGCGGCAAGTCTGCGAGTAAGGATCTCAATTGGTGAAGTTTGTGATTTTTTTCTCCTAAGACTTCTACCATTTCTTGTGTGTGCTTTTGATCGGGAATTGGATCTCAATTTTTTCATGAGTTATGGACGGGATATTTGAATATGAAAATTAGCTGCAATCATATGTTTTCTTTAAATTTCAATTTGAGTGGATACTTGTATGTGTTTAAGTGGTTTTGGTGCTTTCATCATTTCCTCTTTTTTTTGCTGTTAACTGATGTAGTCTTGGTTGGTTTTTGTTTACAGCTTGAGCTAGGTTGTCAGAAAATGTAGGAATAGATGGTGAAGTCCTACCTTAAACTTGGAGTTGAAATTTCATGGTTTGTTAAGCTTGTAATAGGATATTGGTCAAGGTTTTCCCTCTTGAGTCTCAACTTTTTCAGACTTGGAACTTGCAGTATTTTAGAAAGTTGAAATTGTAAACTGAATACACTTTTTAATACTATTGAGTTTTAAAGTCATTATCAATTTAATTTTGTTAGATCCAGTTTTGAAATCATTATTTGTTTATTTGCGATTCAGTTGAATCAGCTTTGGAGTCAGCTGAATCAATATCATTTTTTTAATAAAATATCACTAGTAAAACCATTTGTGTCCATCGGTATCTATCGATATCTTGTCGAAAAAGTGGTTTTTTAAAGAATTCAACGTTTGCCAGAAACAGTCGTTTTTGGAAAAAACCACTTCCAGGTTCCAACTGATGAGCACGGTCGTTTTTAAAGATATAACCTCTTATCTTGGCAGTGGTTTAACTTCCATTTTCCACTAGTGTTGCGAGGTTTTACATTTGTACACTTGCGAGAATGTCGCAAGTCAGATCCGAAAATAAAGGATAACTTAGCTGTCATCCATTATGTAACGTCCTATATAAAGAGCCGAATAGGCTTATGAAAAAGAGAGAGATCTTTTTAGAGAGTGGAGAGAAAGTTTAGAGGAGAGAGAAAGTCTAGAGTAGCAATAACATTCTTGATTTCACTTCCTTCTTGTAAAATTTCTAACTCAATTAATAAAGAGATTGGTTATTGATCTTAAATATGTGTTAGATATTATGAATTCTTGTGAGGTGTGTATTGTAGGATTTCCTGCAATTACACCTCCCTCTGCAATTCTAAACCCTAACGCCGCCTGAAACAAAATCTGCCCAGATCGGCTCCATTGGAGAATATCTGGGCAGAGAAACAACCTTTAATCCATCACCCTTCTTACTTCTTCTGCAGATCTTCTTTAATTTGATGTTTGCTTTTGTTTCCATGAAGTTTTTGATTTCATGTTTTTTAAATTTGATTTACTGTTTTTTAGATTCCGAAAATCGTTTCAGATTTGGGTATTCTCCATGGATCTTATCTACTTCTCTGGCTTGGTTAGTAATGATGTTCAGGAGGAAGATGAACTTTATCACAAGAACTTCACCTTCAACCTCATCTCCGACAGCAACAACTGCAGCAACCATGGCCACTACTTCAACAGCGACATCAACTAAAAATGACACTGCACCAACAATGGTTACAAAAGACACAATGGTTACATCAACAATGGCTACCACAGACACAAAGACTCCTTTTGAGATTCCGACGACCGATTCAGCCCGATTCAGACCTTTCCAGAAATCAGAGACTACTTTAGATTAGTTTGTTACTTTAGATTAGATAGTTTGATTGTCATACAAAACGTTGAGAAATAGTTGGATCACTTGAAGATCCTAACACATCTATTTTATACAGTAGTGTTCCTTGGTTTAGTTCTGTTCTTAACAAAACTAATAGGAACATTTAACCCTGTCTTGTTAATTAGCTCTTGGTTTATTGGAAAGGTTTGCTTGGATTTGATGGAAATGGGAGAATTAGATAGTTTGATGCAAGGAGAAAGATATAGTCTTTGCTTTGATGTGAATCATTAAAATCTCTGTTAATTGTCTAACAGATAAATCCTGTAATGATCCTGATTTGAATCGGCTCTATCAATATATTCAGTAATTTCCTAAAAAAATAATATATGCAAGTATAGACCTAAGTTTTCATGTGACCGAAATTGTTCTCCGTGATTCTAATTTTACCCCATGATCCCAAAGTACCTTATGTGATGCAATTTATTTAGAAACTCACATTTGCATTGTGTATTCAAAATATTCAGTTATGACAAAACATATTTTATGTAAACCAAAACTTCATAAGTGCCAATGTATGAACCAATATTTATCATGTAATTGAAAATCTACTTTGGAACTTGGGTTGCACTGATGCGGACACGGTGACACGACGCACACACGTTATGAAGTTAGTGATATTTCTCACCAGAATGTATATATTATGAATGTAATTTCTCAGCATTGCTAATAAATTATTGATAAATAACAAATTTGTGAAGAATAAGTATATATACTAATAGAACAACACATATACAAAAAATTCAGGCATTTTTAATAAACATTTATATTAAAATTAGTGTGTGACTTATGTATGTGATGTCTTCGATGTGTTTGTCCTGGAGACGCGCGCGTTCAAGTGTCAGACGCGAGCCTGATACGGACACGTGACCATTTTAGGCGTGTTCGTGCTACCTCAACCCAAAAACTGACTTTGTGCCTAAAATCATTACCCTCATCAATAACTACCTAGTGACATACAATTAGCACCTTCCTAAAATCATTACCCTCATCAATAACTACCTAGTGACATACAATTAGCACCTTAACTCAAATCGACCAGTTTAACCCAAAATATATCTTTTGTGAATGAAAACTACCCAGTAGTCCGAAAATTTTCTTGTGACCCAAATTTTAGATTTGACCAATTTTTTTCTAAGTGAACAAGATTTCTAAGTCAAAATATTTTTTTTTCTTTTTTAAGTTGATGGATAAAGAATTTGGTGGTAACAAGTTTCGAACTCAAGTAATCATCACCAATAACTTTATCATTGTGCAACAGTGTGACAATGGACGAAAACTGGATATTGAAACGTAATACGTGTTTCATGACCCAAATTGAACGGTAACTTATAGTATAATAGTACAACTCAAACACTGCCTAAGACCCGTAGTTTACCATTTTACCCCATCACCTAAAAATTGCTTAGTAACTCAAAATCTTCCACGTTGTTAATGTTTTCTTTCTGACCCATATAAAACCATGACGTATTAAGATTCTTCTAGAAACGAATAAAATATTATTGCTCACGTATTAAGATTCATCTATATTTTTTCTTGTTAAGTAACATCATCTATTTTGGTATAAACAATCTCAAAAAAAACTTCACATTATAGAAAAATCACAATTCATATTATATGCATTGTTGTTTTTTTTTTGACAATAAAAGGGCAAATTTTATAAAAGAGAACTTGGTATCACCAAAGTAGTGACACCAAGATAAACAAAGGTTTACAAGGATGAGTGCATCACTGCATTCCAATTACATAACAAAGTAGATAAATCAAAACCCGTAAACAAGTCAATCTTCATACCCCAATTAAACATCAAACATTTGATATCCGCTATCAGTTGATTCAAGTCTTTAGTAACGTGATTATAGATTCTCGCATTTCTTTCGTTCCAAACACACCACCATATTGCGAAAAAAATACTCCAAATCTTCTTTTTTGCATTTAGCTTTTTCCTGCTCTTATCACCCCCATTCCCATAAATTTGATCTAACATTTTTGGCTAAAACCCAATTGATCCCAAAACTATCAAGAAAATAGGACCAAATAGCAAAAACTAACTTGCGGCCAGAAATAGATGCTCATTTGTCTCGAAAAATCACCACAGAAAACACAACTCGGATCCTGAATCATATTTGCGTTATAAAGAACATCAAGAGTTGGGGCGCCATTGAAACATAGAGTCCAAACCAAAAAAGAAACCTTTAATGGAACCTTGGAATTCCACAATTGTTTATCCGGAAAAGCTAATAGGCCACATGTCTCTAGCGCCTCATATGCATTTGCCACCGAAAAATAATCTCCATATCTCCACTGCCTAGTATCTTCACCGGAAAACAGAGAGTGGTCACCAATAACTTGTATCAAATTAGCAACCTCCAACATTTCTTGGTCATCTAGATGCCTAGAAAAGCTGAAATTCCAAGCACCCTCAAGAGAAATTAAGTCACCTACCATAGCATTCTTATGTTTAGATGCTTAAGAGGATAATCACAAGTCCACACATCATCCCAGAAGTTAATACATAAACCAGAGCCAAGAGATAAAAAAGTACCAAATTTCACAAACTCTTTTGACTTCAAAATTCCTGATCATAAATTATGACAGACTGAACTTCTTGAAAACGAAGGAGTAAAAAGCTTTTGCGGAACCACCAAATTTCTGATTTATAATCCTTCTCCAAAGAGCATACTTCTCAACACCATATCTCCATATCCATTTTGCATGCAAGGCTTTGTTGACCAACCGTACTTTCTTAATACCAATACCCCTCTAGCTTTAGGCAAATTAACTCTAGACCATTTTACCCAACTTCTATTCTTAATAGAATTACTTGAACCGCAAAGAAAATTCCTTAAGATCTTCTCTATATCCTTTGCCACAGCCACTGGCATTTGGAACATAGATAAATAATATATTGGCAGGCTAGACAACACACTTTGAATCATGATGAGTCTCTGCCCTTTAGATAAATAGGTTTTCTTCCCGGCTTAGCTAGCTTTTGTTGGAGTCTGGAATGATTCATTCCAAATGAGCCTACACTTCGATGTACTACCTAGAGGATACCCAAATAATTCATAGGCAATTGAGAAATCGAACAACCAAATATATCTCGCACAAGATTCAAAGATTGTGCATTTGACCTAATCCCACTACAGTACTCTTCTTATAGTTTACTTTAAGGCCAGACACAATTTCAAAACCTAACAAAATATTTTTAAAATTCTGAATTTGAGATTCCTCATCATTAAGAAATACAATCAAGTCATCGGCAAATTGGAGATGAGTTACTATCGTACCTTGATGAGCCACCGAAAAGCCAGAAATAAGACCATCATCTGCCGCTTTGTTGAGCATTAGAGATAGAACTTCATCTACAAGAATGAATAAAAAAGGCGAAATAGGATCACCTTGCCTAATTCCTTTCTGACTCTTGAATAAATCAGTTGCTTCCCCCTTTAGCAAGACTGCAAATCTAGGAGTAGAAATACACCATTTTATCCAAGATCTCCACTTCATTCCAAAGCCAAATCTAGCTAGCGTGATATCAACACAATTCCAATTAACATTGTCAAACGCCTTCTCGAAATCAACTTTGCAAATAAGACCAGTATCATGCTTTCTAAGCTTGGAATCTATAAGTTCAGAAGCAATTAAAATACCATCTTGAATCTGCCTACCGTGGATGAATGCACCTTGATAATCTGAAATAATAGACGGAAGCACTACTTTCATCCTCTCTGCGAGCAACTTGGATGTA
>JAJJWW010004897.1:0-81955 GCA_023531295.1 Papaver armeniacum
ACGAATGCTCAGTGATTCATGGATTGAATATGTCTGTTGAGACGTATAGTTCTTGAATAAATGGCGATAATCGGATGAACATGATAAATATTGATGAATCGAGCAAATATTGCTTGTCTGAGCAAATATTGCTTGTATGATGGATTGTTGGATATTGATAGTTGAATCAATATTGATGGATTAAGCAAATATTACTCGTCTGAGTAAAATTACTGAATATTGATAGTTAGATCAATAATCCTCGTTTGAGCAAATATCGCCACCGAAAATCACGCTCGCTTGATGAATTATTGGTAGCATGACCAAATAAAATATTAATTAAAATATTGGTAGATGGACCGACTATTATGTAATTAATTAAGATGTTGATCATGGATCAACATAAATTATTGGTGTTTAAACCTGCTCAAAATTATGATTTGCAGAGCATTCGCTTTGAAAACCCTAATTTTTGATCGATTGTCGATCAATTGGTGATTTATTGAAAATCAATCACTGAGTGAAGGAGAGACCGGCTACATGGGATGATGGAAGACCATGTAGCGCCCAAGTGCTCGTGTGAGCATGCACCAAAGTCCTTTGTTGACCAATTGGTAAAGGGATGATTAAATGCTGGTTTAATCATTTATTAGAATAGTGCTCGTCGAGCATTAGGTGATAAAACCTAATTATGGAGAAGTGAGGGACCAACCAAGAGGGAATGAGATCGGCCCTTGGTGGTCGTGGGACCAGGTGATGGTCGTTTGAGAAAATTCCAAGTTGGTTGGAAAGAGTTTAGACCCAATATGAGCAATTGAGCAAATTAGGTCAAAATTACAAAGATGTGTGGACCGGCTCCTTGCAAGCCTTAGGGAAGGACTTGGTTGGTCAAGGAAGCATGCTCGTGTCACCATAATGTCCGTGTATGAGAGTTTTGGTATGTTTGGTGTGCGTTTGAGCAATATTTTGGATTTTCAGAAGAGTTTGATCTTGGACTGAAATTTTGATTTTGCTCGAATGAGCAAGTAGAACTTTGCTTTCGTTTGATCAATATTTTGAGAATATTAAAATAATAACATTTTAATATTTTTCGTAAATAACCTAGTTGGTCATGTGACTATTTGACTTTTTGGCTTTTTCATGATTTGAGCAATATTTGAGAAAATATGGAAAACCAGGGTTTTGCTCAAACGGAGGAGTTTCGGAGATAAGGAAATAATAATTATGAAAACAAGGATTGCAAGGTATGGACCGGCCACGCTAGGGCATGGCCGGCCGCCTAGGTAGCCCGGTCCCATGACACCTTCTCCTATTTTTATTATTTTCATCATTTGAAGGAAAATATGGAGAAAACCATGAGTTTTGCTCAAACAAGGTAAGTTGCTTAAATGTAGGAGTTTTCATGAGATCATGAAAATAATAAAAATAAGAAAAAAAAGGAAGAGGCGTGGGGGACCGCCGACCGGTGGCCTGCTCCTAGGCGCCTTTTATTTTTATTTCTCTCTCCTATTTTTTATTAGGTTTTCTCGTTTGTCCATATTTTTGAATGCTCGTTCGTGCATTTGGGTGCTCGTTCGTGCATCATCGCTGAGTACACTTGCACCATTTTCTTGGGGCTTACTCGGTGATAGTCCAAACACCCGATTGTTGAGTAATTATTACCAATTCATGAAATTCAGCGGAGAATGATTCATGAAACAGAGTAATAAAAATAAATTGAGTATCTATTACTAATCCATGAATCCAGCCGAGGAATTCAGGGAACGGAGTAATGATATATAATTTTCTAGGAATTCAGTGGATGAATGTCACGATAGAATTAATCTATTTGCAGAATCGATATATGAGATAGTTGAAGCATCATACTCGTTCTGAAGGGTGCATAGTCAGGGAACAATGTGCATCTTCGACGTCGAAGGCGTTAAGCCCTTTAACAAACAATTATGTCTAGATATCCTTTGAATCTATGCAGGTCTCTACATAGTCGTGGAACAACGGCGCGTCGACAACCGGAAGGCGTTAAGCCCTCTAACAAACAATTATGTCTAGAGAACCGCCCAATCATTATTTTATGTAGAGGTGGGTCTCTATGTAGTCGGGGGAACAACGAACGACGTGACGTCTGAAGGCGTTAAGCTCTCTAACAAACAATTATGTCTAGAGAACCGCCCAATCATTTGATTCTACATAGAGGTCATGATGAAATGTACAGCATTGAACGCTCAAATGGGAGGCCTTTCGAGAAACATATTCATCATGGATCTGAGAGGAATGTTCGCTCGGTCAGAGATCGTGAAACGGTTCACGGATCATAAAATATGAATCGTCACATGCGTTCTCGGCCGGGTCGAAACATGCAACATCATAATTTCACGATTTTGACCTTTGTCGAAAATCCATCATCAACATTAAGTCCCCTGCTTAGTGAGGGACAGTCATGTTCCATAGTAAGCACTAGATGGTGATTTTACAGTTGACGAGACAAGCAGTTGAACTCAGTCGTACAAAGGTATTTTGTAATCCCCGATTTTCTCCAATGGTGTCATGTACGAGCAAATGCTCGTAAGGACCCCGACAAGTATGATAGAGTGTCATCCCGTGAGCATGCAGAGATGAAGCACTGCTTATTTGGCGGTCGAACGTCCAGTTTTGGTCGGTTTAGCGTTCGGGCCCGGTCCAAAAAAGGAAATCCTTGTTTTATTAGGTTTTTGGAAATAAATTTGATATAAAAGGGAAGAATTTTTTTTATTTCTCTTTGATTGACCGACCACTCTCCACTTCACCCTTTCACGTCCGAACAGAGCAGAGGAGGAAGATTTCTGCCGGAGAAAGTCGCCGCCGGCGTCACCGACCATCGTCCGGCCAAGTTCCGGCCGGCGCCGACCAGGCAAGTTCGAAACTTTTTTTTTTTTTTGTCGTGTGTTAGTCATAAATCGTTCATAAAACAAAATTTCATATGGGTATGTGTATGCGTGAGTTTTATGAAAAATTGTTTTATAAAACATACGCCCGTCCGTTCGTTCGTTTAAGAAACGAGCAATAATCCCTAATATGAAAGAGATACATATATTCTTGAATAGACATGGTCTAGTTGCAGTAGAGAAAATTTTGTTTATGAGGTTTCATGAAAATCCAAATTTTATTTTCAAAGTGTGAACTTTTACACAAGTACTTTTGGGAACGTATGTTCGTTCGTAGTTAAAGTAATAAACAATAATCTCTAGTATTAGAGAGATTTTTGAAATAGACTTGCACCTCATGATAAAATTTTATTTGTGAACCTTCAAAATTTTGTTTGGAATATGTGGACCTTTACGAAATAGAAAAGACCCTCGTTTCATAAACGAACGCTCGTTTGAGCAAAACAATTTTTTTTTGAAAGTTTCGTGAGTTATTTACTCACGTTATTTTTTTTTTTTTGTGTGTACGTGAGTTTAAATTTTTTTTGTTAAAAATTAAACTTTGATTTTTGAGTAATTGTTGGAAGCAAACAATTTTATGTAATGAAACAATGTCTGTATGAATTTTGTTTATGAATTTCGTGAAAAGTCAGGTGTCGACTTATAAATAATGAATTTTTTGCTCGTCTTCGCAGGTTTGAAGGAGCGAGCAAGTTTTTGAAGTTTTACGTTATTATCACTACAGCTAGCGAAATCGTAAATAGGTAAGAGTTAAGAAGACACTGATCTGAGCATCCTAATTATTCTGTTGTGCTTTAATTCCATTGTGTTGATGAAATTTGCATATGGATGTTACAACAACTTTGCGAAGATGAATGATTCCTGTGATGGCACTTCTGAAGATGATATTTCTAGGGAGGAAACTTCCAGTGAGGATGCTTCTACAGACGCATCTTCCAGAAATGATGATTCCGTGACTTCAAGGGAAGAAGAAGAAACTCCTAGAATTAAGAACATTCCGAATACTGACGATGAATTCTTCGTGTTTCTGTATAAACACGAAAAACGTCCCTCAGGTTCTTCGTTTCGGCTGCTCATAAATCCCAGAAGTACTACTCAGAACAAATTGGTATCTCCTCAAGCGATAACTTGGTTCTGTTTGCAAGGGAAACACTATTCGGCTTCACATGTGGAATTCAAGATTTCCCGAAAGCCTTTGACGGATTTTTCTGTATGGGAAAGACATATGTTGGGTTATAGCCGTGTAAGGAATATGCTGGATCGTGCACAGGTGACACGAGCTATTCAAGCAGCTGGAGAGTTAACCATTCATCATGATATACAAGGTATGGTGGCTTTGCTTGCTCGTTGGTGCATTTCTACTCATACTTTCATATGCAGATGGGGAGAATTCGCCATCACCTTGGAAGATGTAGTCGCTTTATTGCATCTCCCGATTACTGGTGATTTCCCTGAAGAGCTCTCAGCGGAGGAAACTGCAATATCCGAAGTATTGAAAGCTACGATGCATGATTTCAACAAGTCACCAAAATTTTGTTATGCTCGATGGTTGAAGCACTGGTGGCCGAGAGATAGAATTCTTGAAGAACCTGTTGATGGTACATTAACCATTGCTGCCTTATTATGATTGTGGATCTCTAGAGACGTTCTTGAGGATAGTGGACATTTGTTGAAACCATTTGTGATTCCTTTTGCCATTAAAATGGCCAAAGGTGAGAAACTCCCTATCTGTAGTCTGTTCTTGGGTTCACTGTTTTCCAATTTAGACTCCGTAGTCATAGACTCCATTGTTTCTAACGGCTTCATGAAAATTTAAACATATGCTAATGTCGATGTTTCTCAAGCTTTGGTGTGGGAGCACTTTGAGAATTGTGCTCGATTCCTCGTAGAGTCTTGCAAGGACCAAATGTTGACACTCGTCATGCTTTCCTTGAGAAAAATAATGCCGAATTATCCATTGGTCCACAAAGCATCCACGACACAATACACGCCTCACTAGTGTTTTAAACAACGAGTCTGAGTTTAATTTTCGCCCCTAGGTGTCGGTTCCTCATCTCTTCTCACAATCGATCACTTTCAATGCTGCTGAAGAAAATGCCACGTTAAAATCTGGCATCGGTCTGAGTGATGGAGAGAAATATTTTATACTGAGTTGCACTCCTGGTTATTTAGTGTCAGTAATGCACGGAAAGTTTCAGGTGGATGAATACAACATCGACAGAGCAGCTCGACAAATGGGTCTCGATCAGTGTTCTCCATGTTATCGAATGAATAAGCCATCAGTTGAGCATCCGAAGGCTCATTTAGATTGCACACATGTGGAAGGAAATGATTACTTGTTTCCTTGTTCCGACCGAGCTACCTATGTAACTCCAGGTTATATAAAATTCTGGCGCCAATAACTTGAGCACTTGTATAAGTTTGCGATGGATGTTAAGTCTCTGGTACGAGAGTTTCCTTCTGCTGACATGATCTCTGATCGACCAAGATTGAAGCATCTTTCTAGTGGTAATAAAAGAAAAACTCCTCCAGAATGTTCATAGGTAAGCATTCTCCTTACGATTTTATCAAAGACATGATAATCGCATCTTAATTATTTCATTAACTTTATTTTAGGACGGCCGTGTTGTGATATCTCGAATTCAGGTAGACTTCTCAGAAGTGCAAGACAAACCTAGGGTGGAGAAGGCATAAGTAGGAGGAATTATAGGATGATACCGAATAATGTGCAGTCCCCAATCGCTTCTTTGGTGAGTTGTTAATATTCCTTCTACCGTGACTTTTCTTTGTCCGCTTTTTTTTGCTAAGTCCAATAGTTTATTAAGCAAAAAAAAAAAACGTAATTACAAGAATTACAAGCAGGAGGCACAAGGCCCCCTACCCCCATAAACCAAAAGGGTAAAATAAATAACTACACTTAACTGAAGAAAAATAAACATAGAAAAGGAAAAAAGAAGACTAAACGCCTAAATTTTCTTCACTCTCTAAAGCGCCAAAAAAAATAATCCAGCAAACACTCCTCTCAGAAAATGAGATTAAATGTTTCTGCCTCCTTTAGCTTTCTTCTTTGGAGTGTTCAATCTTTTTGATTGATCTTGCGTTTCCTTGATATACTCCTTTCGAAAAGAAAAATCCTTCAAAAAATTTTGTTGAGTATCAAATTTTGTAATTGTACAAAAAATCTCATGTTCTTCTTTTGTTAATTGAGTAGAAAAACGGCACTCTCCTTGGCTGTGCTTCTCTATCCAAATTTGCAAACCCACCATGCACTTGTAAGCCCAAGTTTGAGTCCAAGCAACCTGAGTCCGTGTAGGTTTCCAAGTCCCCTTCACGTACCGAATCCAAAAATATTTGGCTTTACGTGTCTTCCCTGGATTCAGTTAAACTCTCCTCATCAAGTAACGCAAATTTGTTCGGAGATAAAACCCTCCAAAGACTACAAAGAAACTTTCTTAAAATAATACTCATTAATAATCTCTCTAAAGTAATAAAATTCTTTAGTCCCAACCAGGCTTGCACAGGTTAAATTTCTTCTCGCTAAAATAATAATCTCTCTAAAATAATAATTTTTCTCGGTCCCAAAGCTATTATTTTAAAGAAGTTTTATTGTAGTTAGTTGACCTGACATTTTTAAAGAAAAATCCTTATACGCCTGTGTAGTTCTTTCCAAGTCTTCACGAGCCTTCAGCAAATTTTCCAAATCTGCTTCCATTTTTTCCCTTAGTTCCAAAACAATACGCTCCTGATCACTTAATTCACCACCTTGTTCCACTTGAGCCTTGAGCTATGCTACCGTACCAAGATTTTCAAGGTTTTCCGGGCTTGAATACAATGGGAGGAAGGATTTTATCATCTTGTAATTCTATAAATTCTTCCTGAGGCTTATTTGTATTCTTATTTCCATTCCTTTTATGCTGAACTACATGCCAATCACTTGTAGTATCCACAATAACACGGCTTTGTAAGCTATGCAATTCAGAAGTATTTTCCCCAACATTAGTTGATTTGTTACGTACCTTCCATTGTGGTTTTGGAGGACCTTTGGCTGGATGTGTAGCATGTTTCTTTTTCCTACATTCAGCATCCATATGACCAATTATTTTGCACTTTGAGCAGAACTTTGGACGCTTTGGAATGTCAATATCCTTCCAGAAATCTCTTCCCCCAGCCGTAACATGAATGGCATCAGTTTCATGACTCGCAAAATCTATATCGATAAGAACAGAGGAAAAGTGGGCATATTCATGATTAAGAGTTCTTGTATCCACCACAATTGGAGTGCCCAGTGATTTACCCATAGCTAGCAAAGATTTCTCAACCCAAAACTCCATTGGCAAGCCAGGGAATTTCACCCGAACTGTTGCACGGTAAGTTGGTTGTTTGTCTGCATCAAATCCATGGTACCATTCAATGAGTCGTAGCTGATGATTATCCACCATCCAACCATCTTCAGAGAAAACCCTATTCTTATCTTCTTGAGATAAAAGTTTTATAATGAAAAAACCGCGGTTCAAAGGAACAAACTGAACTTGCTCCTGACCTAGGTTCCATTGCTTTTCAAAGGAGATTTTGATAGAGTTAAAATCAGTTCCCTTGAAATCAATACGACCTATAAGGCTGAAATGCCAAATCTCACAACCTTCATTGAAAAAATCTTGAGGTATTTCAATGGCTGGTTTTTCATCTTTACTAGTAGGATTTGGGAGAGAACTCAAATCCACAAAAGTATTAACATGTATCTTCTTTTCACGTTCAGAAGTTAGGGTTTTCTTGCCCTTAACCTTGTCCGCATAAGAGGTTGATATAACACCAGTTGAAGTTGAACTCAAGCTCAATGTTTTCCCCCATTTTGAATCATCCAAAGATGATCAAAACAAAGGGAAAAACCGAATGATTAAAGGAAAAAACGATTTTTTTTTCAAAACCCTAAAAATTGCCAGAGCAACTTTTCTTTGTCCGCATAATTAGGATCGTGAAACCAATGTTTGTTGTTGTTCCAGAATTTCGCTCCATCAAGTATTGACGGTCTCCGTCTTGCTCAGCCAATAACTCATGAGTCCAGCGATGAAGATGAAGTTGATGTAAGTATTCCTTTGTATAATCAATCATGATATTTTTTGAATAAAATAATAATGATTATTGCGGATATATCCAGGAGGAGATTTTCGTGGAAACCAACACGGCCATGCTGTTCATTCGTCTTCGAATGGTGGTGAGAAAGATAACCTTCAAGAATCGGGACCGAAAGAAGGTAATGGTGCTCCCAATGTTGATGCCGACCATATTAATCCTTCGAACGATTTGGAAATCCCTCAAGTAAGTATCCATTTTGTATTATCTTCATAGAAGTATAATATTTCTGATTTGTAAATGAATGAATGAGAATCCATACGAATGAATGAAAATTTTTAGTGAAATACGTCATCAGAAAATTTCAAAATTCAGTCTTTTAGCAAAAATATTGTAGAATCTTCGTCCGATGTCGGAATTTCGCGATATACCCATGTTTTCTCATGCCAAGGAAATTCCCAAGCTTTAGTGTAGAATATTTTTGAGTTTTGAGCATGTTTAGGGGCCGAAATCGGCGAAACAGTAAACTTCCAGGAGACCTTCAGAAATGTTTTAGCTGGCATGTAGTCCAATGTTTTGGCCACATCTCTTTGCTCGTTTATCCAATTGATATGAAATTTTGATATGTTGTATACAATATCCATACAAATAGAATGGTATATGACTCAACCTTAGATTCCTTAACAATTACTCTCAGTTCGTTGTCTTATACATGGCAGTGTAAAATCTCTTCAGACGAGCTTGTTGAAAAACGTGTTTTTATGGCTTTCATACTATTTGCTCATGTCTTGAACATATAGTAAAGAACTTAGATAGTGTTAGTTCACTTACATGCTTGATTTTATGATTGCCTTTGGTTTCCATGCTTGGATCGCTCTAATTTCATGTAATCTTCGTATTAGGTGCCAAATGTCGAAGTTGAGAATAATGGAACCAATAATGATGATTTGAACAATATGGCGAATAAATATGGTGGCGTTACCAGCGCTGCACCTCAGGGTCATGAGAATATTGCTACTGAAGTTGTTGAAGAGAATGATGCTCAAGTTGCTATTGCTCCAGAGACAGGGGGGACCGAAGCTATGATGGAAGGAACTGCTCTTGCTCCATCAATGGAAGAGATTACTCCAGAAATAGGAGAAGCTGCTGAGAATCACATAGTGGTGCATAGATAATCTATTGCAGGGGTTGCTTTTGTTCCTCCATTTGGTGAGTTACTCCCGTACCATGAGCGAGTTGGTGGATTTAGCGTTCCCATTGTATATGCAGGCATGTATGAAGAAATATGGAAGAGATATGGTCATATTTTCGTCACCACAGACCCAAAGAGAAGTTATTTATCGACTAATCAAGTAAGATCTCTCTTACGGGTTATAGACGATATACGTACCAGGGCTAAAAGCACTGTTACTCCAGACGTACTCTTTGATTGGGAGTACAATTTGGACCATTCTGAGAGACTGGGTTTTAATGTGGGATGGCTTCGTGAGAGAATTGAAGCCATTAAAGAAGAGGTCTAGAAGAATGTACCTCTGACAAGTGATGCTGTGATGAAGAAGGAGGCTGAAAATGCTAGATTGACCAAAGAGTTCGAGTCGGCCAAGGCAGCTTTACAAGTCTTGAAAGCTGCAGAGGAAAAGAAATCTTACTTTGCTGATTTCCTTTAGTTTCTTTTCCATAATCTTTTGAACCTTGAACTTCTGAGAGATATGAGGTTTTATTTTGGTTTTGATTTTTTTTCGTGATTGGTTTTGGATAAGTGAATGACTGAGGATTTTCTTTTAGATTTGATAGAGATTTTTCTTTAAATAAAAGAACTTTGATAAATTGTTGAATTCAAATACTGAATGCAAGTATTGCAAACGTTTTGGAGGAATTAAAAATACAGGTGAAAGAAAATCCTAAAACGCAAATACTGGGTGTTTCAAGTGTTCGTGTCTTGAACATAAAACACCTTAGGACGCTGAATGTTTCAGGCTTCAAAGGCTTTTAGCCAATTCTCGTGAATCACTGGCACACTTGTCTTTCCCTTCATATCAGCCAATTTGTAGTATCCTCCAACTGCTGACTTAGCAATCATAAAAAGCCCTTCCCAGTTAGAGCTCCTTGTGGAATGGAGATTACATTTAGTTGCCTTGAGAACTAAATCCCTTTTATGAAATTTGTTAGGCTTGGTTGCTCGTGCCCTGAATATCTTCTGCTGGTTCGGAATTCCTCGTAGAGTAGGATCCCATGTCTGTGGAGCTTTCCAATCCCGCGGCACATGTGGGCATTCACGCAAGGGAGAGTACCTAGGATATTGATCGTCGTGCTCGGTCATGATTCTAGCAATGACTGTGTTAGTGAGATGCCAAATTCGAAGAAGCTCTGCGTCCAACCACTTAGTGAAATATTGCTGAGGTCAAACTAACCACTCATAACTTTTGGTGATAGCTAGGTTATGAGTGAAATTGAGTCCCCGGTCCAGGGTAGCATGTTTGAAAGTTGATAATATGGACGCATGAGGGGGAATAAGACTTGCCTGAGTACGAAACCTTTTGACGAACTCGTGCAAGCTCTCTTCAGGTTTTTGTGTAAGTTCCATTAAGGCTTCAAATTTCCCCAGATGCTCGAATGATGGATCGTCCTCTATTTCTTCCGAATCAGAGCTTTTTTCAACAGAGAAATGTGCAACTGAAGGTATTGTGGTTACCTTTCCATGAATCCATGTCCGCCCGAGGATCATGTCATACCTTGGATCTTCTCTGATTATATGAAATTTGGTTTCCACCCAGGTTGAATCAACTTTCATCTTGAGGAAGATTGTCTTTCCTTAGCGCCTTTGTAGGATGAGATGCTGGAGGAACGTTCTTATGTTGTTGTGCCTCAGCTTTCTTCTTGCTTCCTTCAGCAACATTCATATAAGGTTGAACATTATACTATTTGTTAATCAGGCGCCTGGAACTTCCTCGAGTGTTTCGCGGCTCCTCTACTTTTGCAGCTTTTGTTCTTTCCAGTAGGGCTGGAGCAATAGTTGTTTATCGCTTGGCCGCTTCGTGAAGTTCTGATAAAGTTTGAAACCGGAGATTTTCCAATAAGGCTCTGTAGACCGGGATCATTCCATTAATGTACAAGTCCACCAGTTGCTGCTCAATGACATTTGGATCGTGACAATCCAAAGCATGGACCTTGAACTTTTTCACGTAGTCATTCGGATGTTCAGTATTCTTCTGAGACATTCTTCCTAAATCAGAGAGAGTAATCTGCTCCGAGAAGAAGACATATTTTCGGTGGAAAACATTAACCATTTCTCCCCAGCTAGTGATGCTCCCTGGTATGATGTTGTTGTACCAAGTATATTCTCGGCATGTCAGAGACTTCGAGAACTCATTCAAATGGACGACATGGTTGTGTTCATGTTCTCCTAATGCCTCCAGGAATCGAGAAACATGTTTTCGGGCATTCCCCGTTCCATTGTAAAGTGTGAACGTTGGAGAAGTATATCCTTTCGGGAGAGGGATCCTCTGTGTAGCAGCAGGATATGGAGGTTGATGACGGTGGACAGATGGTGTCTTGTCTTTTCCTCGAGACACCATAAAGCGTTCCAGATCTTCACGGTGATGAAACCTGCAGACTCCTTCTCTGGTGAATTTTCTGCAGCTTTGCAGACTTCATCATCATCCACCACATGAATTGGAGAGACTTCAGGGTCTGTTTCTTTGGCCTTTCCTTTCTCCTTCTTTGACTTGCGTCGGGGTTGAGTTTGTTCAGGTGACAACTTCTCTGTGAGGTCCTTGAGATGAGCGCATAGTTCCTTCTGTGTTGTTGCCATCTCTACTTGATTCTTGGCAAAAATCTCTTGAATCTTCATGAGATCAGTTATGGTAGGCAGATTTTCTCAGATTTCCTCGGAAGACCGGACGAAGAGAGATGGTTGCCAACGTTGGCTTGAGGAGGAGTAGTATCACCAGCACCGTTGTTGGAAGCATGAATAGTTTCTGGAGTACCACCACTGTTGCTAGTCTTACGCTGTTTTTGTTAGGATTTGTAATCGAACTCGACATAAGATCAACCATTTTTGTAAAAATTTGAGATTGCAACCGAGAGATTAATTGATAGGTGTTGTGAAACACCTAATTTTATATCTATTGTTTATGCTTTCTTTGCGAGTTTCTTGTGAATTATGTATCTTATATTTGCTTTTGAGTTTTATAGGTGTTTTCGAGTCATTGGAGCAAAAGGAGGCGAAACTCGCTCAAATCTCGTATTTATTCTTATCATGTTTAAGTGAACGAAAGGAAAAAGTCATCAGTGAAAGAAAGAAAAGTTAGGAGCGAAAGCATTGATGAGGCTTGTTAGTTCCTTGAAACTAATAGGCCATAGATAAACTGGGAGGCCCTTATCGACTGCACCAAAGTGGCTATAGCCATTCCCATTCCTATAGTAAACCTAAAAATCAGAGAACCTTATCATTGAATTTCTTTTTCCTACTTCACCTGAAATCGAGAATAGAGAGAAAAGGAATGGCGGCTGGTCAATGTTCACAGAGGGGGATTCAAACAGAGAAATGGAGATCGAGAAAGATAAAATGCACATGGGTTTTGCTCATTTTGAAGATTCAACAGCTGTGAACGATTGAATTGGTGGAGAAATAAATTTTAGGGTTTGAATTTGGGTTTTATCAGATTCAGACATTGAGAAGAACATGGAAGAAACCAGAATCGATGGAGTCGATTTGATGTTGTTGTTAGCAATTGAAGTTGTTGCTGGTGGTGGTGGTAATAAATCTGCAAGATGACCAGTTGTTGCTGTTGCTTTGAGCTGGAGGATATAGGGAAGGATATGAATTTTTGTTGAAAGGTATCTGTTGGTGAATCGATTGAAGCTTGTAAAGAATTAGAAAGGGTATCTAAAACAAGAATGATGCTATAGTGATGATTATTACTGAGATCTGGCTAGAACCTGTAGCCGAGTCCGAGAAGGTTCATATGCAGAAGATGTTGTTGGGCAGAGATGGATTGAACTGAAATTTCAGTTGGCTGAGTTCACAGCCAACAAGGAACTGAGGATCCGATGTCTTTGTGAAGTGCACTGGAGTTTTGGGTATAGGGTGCGGTTGAGTATTGCAGGTGGACTTGAGCTGGTGATTCTGGTGGAGTCATGAGCTGAGTTAATGGAAGTTGAGGTTGCAGAAAAATAGATGATATGAATCCATGACATGGGTGTTGATGGTGGATTTTCATTTAAGGTTAAAATTGTAAAAAAAAAAGAAAATTATGCGCTAACATCTTGTAAAAGATAAAGTCATTAATAAGTGTTGAATACTTCATCACTTTACTAATTCACCTAGAATGGAGCATGTGGCAACAATCCCATTCTGTGAATTAAATACACGAAATTCATCCAGGTTGGAGCATGTAGCAATAATCCCATATACCCTGTGAATTTATAGCATTATTAATTAATGCGTGAGCAGCCTTGTATTTCACGTACTCATTAACGGTGCGGCATGACGACCGAGTGTTGCTCTCAAAGACAAAGCAACACGAACCTCCAAGCACTATAATGAAAGCATGTACGAAATATTCGTACAGGCTGCAACTCTCGGTGTGTTATACTAGCCCGATTGAGAACTCTCGGAGTGTTATACTAGCCCGATTGAGCATCCGGATTATGTCTCAGATTACTGGATATGATCTCGATCATCCAACCTCACCAAAGCATGATTGGATGGCCCAGATCAATTCCATAACCCCAAGTAGGTATGGAATATTCACTACCGAACCAACGCGGACCCGCATGGTCGGCCTCCCCAAAAGATTGGCATAGCTTGCCAAAACGTCCAAACCAGAGAGCAAGTATGGATGGAAAACCCTAAATTAGGGTTTTGCACATTACATGTGTCACAAATCAGTCTCAACCATCCATCTTCGCAGGTATAGATGGTGGGTGTAGATGTAGATTCAAAGGGCCCAGAGCATGTCAACACAATCACCGTGGGCCCGCCTACATACTGACAAATCGGTCAGGGACCAACCATGGTTGGTCATACCATTCGTGCGCTCGAACAGAGCATGGTTACACGGCCGTGAAAGCCAAAATTAGGGTTTCGAGCATCACGAGCGTCCATCTTCTCCCGCACGAATAGAGGGTCCCAGATTAGATTAAGCAGGTCCGGTCATACCAGCATGACTATCGTGGGCCCGTCTCTCCCCTCACCTGATCGGCCAAGGCATATCATGCCTGGCTATCCCAAAACGCGCGTCCAAACTAGCGTGGTCACACTTCCCAAGCGCAATCGATCTCGACCACTCAACTTCACTTAGGACGATTTGAGTGGCTTAGATCACGTTTTCATGGGACAATCAGGTATAGGCGTGAACACCAGCCTACCACCTACACTCCAGACCGATCGGCCAAGACCGACCAAGAATTGGTTGTCTAGGAACGCGTGCCTGAAGATGGCATGATGTGCGGCTCTTGCGGCACTAGTTTTCTGTCACAAATTGATCTCGACCACTTAACTTCACCGGACGAATTGAGTGGCCCAGATCATACTTTCGTGAGGTAATGGGGTATAGGCGCCTACACCGTCATGCCGTCTACACGCATGTACGATCGGCCTGGCCAAAATCGTATCCCAAGCTTGGATTCGACCAGGCTGAAGAGGATGCTTGCGCACCTCCTCTAAAACCCTAATTTCATCAACGGTCGCAGATGAGTGTCTCAAAGATCATCTCGTCCGTCCAACTTCACCGGCTTGGTTATATAACCCTGGTCAGTAAGGCGTCTTGGTGATCACCACCCGTCACTTTACCACACCATGATGCAGTACCTACATAAAATACACACGATACTTCACAAGTATCGACCTCCTGAATAACGGCAGTTATTCAATTTAGCATTACATGCTACTTTATGTGGGTTCCACGATCCACACACTCGAGACATCAATCATGTCACAGACTGGGGGATACATACTGGGGTATTGGTCTAGCGGTTTACTGCGTGCAGCGCGCAATGCGCCATCACAAGAACGTGTCATGAAGTCATGGACGGTTAGTGATGATGGGAGAAGTGGGCAAGACTGGTCGTGTGACACTAACACACGACTCCACTACTCCATCACTCCACTTTCTCCACTTCCCACGAGATACGAAGGTTAGGCTAAAAGACTTGTATAAATAGGTTCTCCTCCCTATTTTCCAAACACAAGAGAGAAAACAAGGAAACAAGTCCAGACAACAGAGGCAAGTGTTGATACAATCGTATTCAAACGCAGAATCGATAGCTTACATAGTGCAAGCCGGTTCGACTTTACGATACAAGTCATTCATAGCCAACACCTTCACATTCTCAACACCTTCTTCGCTTCCCTCCCTAAGATCAACCCCATCTCCTTCACTTTGTGACCGAAACAAGTCTGGAATGGCCATTTCTTAGTTTAGGCCGGACTTGCATAGATTGATCCCTCGAATCTACAAGCACTCACCGCGCAGTGCATTTGTTTAAGGTTTAGACTCATTTCTCATCCACACATCCCAAATTACCAAAACCGGCAGAAATAGTTTTCACCCATAAACAATGGGTTCTGGTGCAGTTGAAGCTATAGAGTGTTGAGTTAGATGTATGTTTAGGCTGCAGAATTGATGGATATTATAAGAAGATGCAAGGTACAGAGTTCAAATGGTGAGTTGACAATGCAGTCAAATGAGTTATTGCTGCAGTGGAGAGTCTACCAGGCTTTGAGCAGGTTTTGGTGATTGCCATGGACTGAGTAGCTGGTAGTGCGGAAGCTGCAGTGACTAGATGAATGTCTAGGTTTCAAATACACATCGCTGGTGCAAGTTGGTGGATCTGGTGGTGTCAAATGGGTTGTGCCATGTTGGTTATAACGAAGTTATGGGAGACTGCAAGGCTAAGATGGTGTCTGGCGCAGTTGCAAGTAAGAATTGGATTGTGTATGAATTACGAGGCTAGAATGGAAGGTGGGAACCGAGATAATGGCATTACTATTGGTTCTTTTAAGGGAAGTTGTAGCTAAATAGGGAGGAATCTTGTTAATGCTGTGATGAATGGACTGGAGTAGCTTGCAGCTGCACAAGATTGACAAGGTTAGAGATTTTATGGCCTGAGCTGTGAAATAGATGCCGCAACCAAAAATGCAGAAATTGTGCGAAAAGTGGGCGAGAATGGTGAGCCGGTGGTACTAGCCTGGGATGCCGGATTTCAGAGGTTAGAGTATGGATCATAAAGTTTCATTGAATCGCGAAGGGGGTATGTGTTGGATGCATGATTCGGCCGCGGCATATATGAGTTTGGAGCTACGCTTTTGGGTACGTTTTCGCAAGAACAAGGAATTGGCTTAGATGGTATTTTGTGAGTGTTTGAGCTGTAATGAACTAGAGTTGAGCCGCTGGAAGTATGAAAATGTCTGGCCACAGTTTCAGACGTCTCAGGTGGCCAGAGTAGTTTTCCAATGACCAGATTCGGGCGACAGTGACCGGATCCCGGTGATGACGTCAGCAAGCCGGCGACCCAGTTTTGAACCCAAAATTTCCAGAAGAGATATTTTTCACATATGGGTTTGGTGGACCACATTGGATATGGGCTTTTTGAGGATTGACCTAGTTTTGGAAAGATGAAAAGCTACAAAAGGAGAAAGTTTCTTCTTCCTTTGGATATCACGTATTTTCTACTTGGAGTTTTGGAGAGCGGCGACTAGAGTTTGCTTCCATTCAGTTTTCATTTTATTCATTTCATTATTGATTATGATTGTGATGAATTTAAAAGCTATGAGTAGCTAAACACATATTATTGGTTATGGGATAAAGTTTATTTCTCAACATGATATTTGGTTCAATGCATTAGTTTTGTCTCAACTTTATTGTTTATGATTCATTATTAATATTGTCATATGATTTGATTGCTTGTTTGGTTGAGTCCGGAATCAATTTGATTTGCATTCATATTTAATGCTAGATTAGGATTTTCAATACGAAAAAGTTGTCAATTCCTGATTGCAAGTAGCATAGTGTGGTTATTACTTGTAGTGATACATCTTTATAATTGCATATGAATCACAACCTTTGTTAAAACGGATTAGTGCTTTTACACGTTCGTTTGCATTGATTAGTCTTATTCCATAGAACTTAGTACTTTTAGGGAGTTAAACTTAATTGTGCTTTTACACTTTAGGTTGCTTTCTAAGAAGAATTCACAAATGCATCTTTTAATGTGGTTGTGATGAAATCAGGGAATTAGCGGGATATACTTGCGATCAAGGTATCCTAGGACTTTTAGTAAATGAGAGATTAAAATATCAATTCTAGTCATTGGTGGAAATACATGTTTGTGAATGATACTATCACGTGACCAATATCTTTTCCATATTGATTATTCAAATTGTTTTATTGCTTTCAATTACTTTCATTGCTTTTCTAAAACAAAATCCCCCCCCATTGGTTACTAAGAAACTAAAATTTTATAACAACAAAAGTCTCTCTGTGGGAACGAACTCTTTCTTACCACGTACTTCATTTATATTTAGTAGAGTGAGAAAGTGAAATTATTTTTGACGATATGACAGCGATCAAATTTTGGCGCTACTTGCCGGGAGGCATACGACTTGTTATTAAGTTTTTAGTTTCTTTTTATAATTTCTCGCTTTTATCTTTGCTTTTTGTTTTCTTGTCTTGTTTCTCACTTGTTTGCGAGAATTGTTTTGTGTACCTAATCCCCGGCTTCTAAAGATTGGAACTATCCAAGGTGCGGGATAGCTACTCAAAGAGGCACAATACTCCAACCAAGTCAAGACACAACAGAAAAACAAGAGTTAGAAGTGGAAGAAGAGTTACAACTAGAAGAAGAACAAGAGGTTCCAATTGTAGAAGAACCACTAGTTGAAGAAGAACCACTAATTGATGAAGAAGCAATGGGTGATCGTACACTCAAGGACTTGGCTTCTCATAGGCTTGATACACAACGATGGTGTATTCAAACAAACTCAACCTTCGAGATCAAGCAGGGGTTGATTAGAAAGTTACCGAAGTTTCATGGTATGGCGAATGAAGATCCAAACAAGCATCTCATGGATTTCCACAACGTTATCATGGCTATGCTTCCAGAGAATATTAATACGGATGGAGCGATGTTGAAAGCCTTTTCGTTCTCCTAGGCGGACAATGCTAAGGAATAGTTGTATTACTTGCCTTCCGAAAGTGTCACTACATGGAACGGGTTGAAGAAACTCTTTCTAGATAGGTATTTTCCTGCGTCAAAGGCTACTCAAATTCGCAAAGAGATTTGTGGGATAAAGCAAAATGTAGGAGAATCTTTGTATGAATGTTGGGAGCGATACAAGAGATTGGTGGCAAGCTGTCCACACCACCAATTCAGTGACGTTATGATAATCCAATACTTCTACGAAGGTCTCTAAACAAGTGACAGATATCTTCTTGATACAGCGGGTGGTGGTGCACTAGTGAACAAGACGGTTGCCCAAGCTGCCGAGTTGATTAAAAGCATGGCTGCAAACTCGCAAAAATTTTACACAAGAGGTGAACCAATGGTTAGGCGGGTGCATGAAGTTAGTGATTCATCATCACACCTTGATCAAAGGATGGATAGCATGGAGAGAATGGTGCAAAAGATAGCTTCGGTTATTGTACCTTCATATGACGAAGAGTTGGAGCAAGCTAGCGCGATCTTTCCAAATTAGCAAAGACGGTATGATCCTTATTCCAACACTTACAATCCGATATGGAGAGATCATCCAAATTTTAGCTATGCCAACAAACAAGGTGCGGTCCAACAACCTACTTTTAACCGTTCGAGTGGATTTCAACCACAACAACAATAATTCCAGCCGCAACAACAACAATTTCAGCAACCAACAATCAATCCAAAATCAAGGTTCCGATATCGATGCAAAACTTCAAACAATGATGCAAGGCATTTCTACTATATTTCAAGAAAGTCAAAAGAGATTAAGAGTGCTATCAAGGAGTTGCAGACACAAATGGACTCCATGGCGATTGATATAAACAAATTGAAGGAACAAAATAGTGGGAAACTCCCTTCTCAACCTATTAACCCAAAAGAGGGTGTCAATGCTATTACGTTGAGAAGTGGTACACAACTTGTGCAACCCGAGGTTACTGATTCGAGCAAGGTGGAAACACCAAAGGAACCTATTTTGGAGGAGAAGAATGATGATTCTCCCCAAACTTCTGAGGTACCTATTCCTAACTCTAAAACTCCGGTTTCTACTCATGTTCCTCCTTTACCTTTCCCTCACAGATTTGCAAATTCCAAGAAGGCGGAACTAGAAAAGGAGATTTTAGACGTTCTTAAGAAGATCCATGTGAACATACCACTCATTGATGCTATTAAGCAAGTTCCAAAGTATGCAAAGGTTTTGAAGGACTTGTGTACCAATAAGCAAAGGCTCAAAGGTAATGAAGTGCTAAGTGCAGGGGAGAATGCTTCGGCAATTTGATAGACGCATTTATGTGTCTATTTGGATCTCAATTATGTATATTGTTAGTGCTCGATCTTGTACTTATTTGGTTATTTTATGTCTTTGTAGGTGTTTTTGAAGAAATAAGCTTTTGCGGCTAATTTGGCTAGAAAAGTGGTTTTTGCGCTCGTGGGAGAAAATTACTATACGGACCTCCATTTTGGATAAGGGGTAACCAAATTACTAAGGGGAAACCAAATCACTATCGACACCCCAGCATCAGGATAAGGGGCACTCCATCTCTTTCATTTCAAAAGAACGGTTTTTGCGGGAAAAGTTTTTGTCCGTCTGCATGATTTCTGGATCGAGTTTGGTGAGATTTTAACGGGATTCTCTTGCTGGATTGATCGCATTGGCTGTTAGAGCTAAACAGGCTTGGTAATGGGCTCGGATTAGAGAAAACAAAAGAGTTGTGTCCATGATCTTCTCGGCTCAGGTAAAAGAAAATTGCGAACCTCCCTGGATTGAAATTGTTAGAGTTTTGGGCAGATTCGATTGCTGCTTTGGATTGGTAACGACGTGTCAAGACTAAACAGAGATGGTAATAGCTTCGGGTTCGATTAAAAAGGAAGTATTTTCGAGTTTTTTTGTTAAACAGGAAGGGATATTACCGTGAACTTTTGGATATATATATGGCAGGTACGGAAACAAAATAAAGGCGAGGATTGTTCTCTCGAGATATGATTCATTAAAACAGTATATGTTTGAGTTGGAAAAAGGTAATAAAAGACGTGTGTAGAGAAGATTATGGAAAAAGTTCCGTGAACTTGGCAAAAGAAAGGAAAAGTGAAGATTTTCTCGGAATTTTGGGGATTGAAGTGTATATATGGTCCGGGGAAGTCATAAGAGGTGTGTCGGGAGTTTTGGGTAGCTTCAGAGCTAAGAACAAGGCTGCAGAAAAGAATTGCAGCAGCAACAGAGAAGAAAAAGGAAGAGTTGCAGACGACAGAAAAGAAGTGTCGTTCTCAAGAACACGAAGAATGGACTAACAGAGGCAGTCTTATTTAAACAAGACAAATGTATATCGTTGTTCAACAGATCACATATTTCATAAGCTTGTCATCTTTTTCTCTCAGAATGATTCAAAGACCCATTGTAACGGTCTCTGTTTGTAACGCCTCTCTAGCGTTGCAAACTGTCTGCTTTATTAGTTTTCCCTTGTTTTTTACACTTTTGAGCTATAAACACCTATTTTGAGAACGTGAATAATATGAGGAGCTAAACCCCAATGGGACGACGGAGGAAGCCATTCTTCATGCGTGTGGTAATTCTATTATTTCTTTTATGACTTATTGCATTGATTTTTAATTGATATATGATTTTTATTGAGTGATTGTGATTTCAATTGATGGGTCATGCTTTCTTAAGTGTTTGATGTCTCATGCTTTAGATATACAATTACTGCTTTAAAAATCTATTTTCGGCAATAAATTAGAGTCAATTATGAATGTCTAGAATTATTAGTTGAACCACATGAATATAAGAATTGGTGGAATCCTAAGTCTCAGTAATCTCTCGTTATCGTGACAATTTTGTATATATATATTTTCATTGTTTTTATTTTTAAGTCTTAAAACCGAATCTTTACAAATCCGAGTTGAACGAACTCTTTTTACCACTTTCTACAACAACATAAAATCACATCACAATCTTAAAACACAAACTCCTACTTAAGTGCAAGGATCCCGGTAGCTTTGACATTCTCGTCACAATTGGTAACACAATATTTAACAAAGCTATGTTGGATTTAGGTGCATCCGTAAATGTTATGCCTGCATCAATGTATAATTCACTTGATCTTGGTCCTCTTAAAAAGTCTGGAATTGTGTTATAATTAGCCGATCGCTCTAATGTCTACCCAATGGGTATTGTTGAGGATGTTCTTGTGCAGGTTAATCAATTAGTCTTTCCAGCTGACTTTTGCGTGTTAGAGATGAATGAAAGGTCACCGGACTCGTCTCTTCCATTGCTACTTGGGCGTCCCTTCATGAAAACGGCGAAAACCATTATTGATGTGGACAAGGGAACGCTAACTATGGAGTTTGATGGAGAAACAATACATTTCATCATTTTCGAGACGATGAGATATCCTATTGATGTCCACTCTTGTTTCTCCATTGATGTTATGGATACATTGGCACAACAAGTGTTTGAATTGAATGGTGATGATGCTTTGGAAACCGTTTTAACTATATCCATGGATAATGGTGTAGAGTGTGGTAATGAAGTCAAGGAAGACCTTGGTGATCTTAACTCACTACAAGGATGCACGGAAACTTATAATATCTCTTTTTATTTCTTTACCATGCAGTGATGAAAAGCTTGTACCTTTAATTGTTAAATCTCCAAAGTTAGAATTGAAACCTCTTCCCGATCACCTAAAGTACTTGTACTTAGGTGACAAGGAAGATTTACCTGTGATTGTTTCTAAAGAGCTTAGTGATTTACATGAGCAAAAACTTCTAAGGGTGCTAAGGAAGTACAAGACGGCCATAGGATGGACACTTGCTGATATCAAGGGTATAAGCCCTGCCGTTTGTATGCACAATATCCGTTTGGAGGACGATGCAAAGCCTACAAGGGAAGCGCAACGTCGTTTGAACCCTCCCATGATGGAAGTTGTAAAAAAGGAGATACTAAAGCTTTTGGAAGTGGGTGTTATCTGTAGGATCATAATATCGCCACAACAACAATTCGCGAAGACAACCGACAACAACATTGCGAGGAAGTCGCAGAAGAATAATAATGAATGACGCATTGGATGACGATAGGAAGATATGAAATCTGGCGAAAGGTAAGAGGTGTCGCGAATACGAATACTTGTACGCCTGCGACACTTCGCGAGACATTCCCGAAAATAAAGGACAGCTTAGCTGTCATTCACTATGTATTACCCTATATAAAGAGGTGAGTGAATCTGTTGTAGGGGGGAGATCTTTTTGGATTGGAGAGTAAGTCATTAGGAGAGAGAAAGAGAGAAAATATTTGTAAGTTCTTAAGTATAATTCCATTTTCCTGTGTAAAGATTGAAGAAAGTTATTAATAAATATTCATAATTGTTCATCTATTATCTTTTGAATGGATTAGTTAAACAAAATATAATGAGGGGTGTATTGTGGGATTTCCTGCAACTACATATTGGCGCTAGAAACAGGGAGGGGTTGAACAGCATTAAAAGAATAGAATTAACAAGAAAGAAATTTGAGATAATTTTCAAAGAATTTACCAAAAGAGAAATGGCTAGAAGAAGAAATGTACTTGAACAACCGGTGAGAAGAAGTGGAAGACTTGTCTGGAGAAAGGAGAAATGAAAGAGGAGAATCGTCAAGGATGAATATGAGGAATGATGAAGAGAATCATGTCCAAGCTTTAATTCCACCGGTAACAAATGAAACTGTGGATTACGATAGAGTAAGTGTGCACACTTGGAGGACGGATTTCTGAGGATGAAAGGGAAGAAGAGCAACAATTGGTAAACAATGGACAAGGAGAAGAAGATCAAAGAATGAATGGAGAAATGAATCCAGAAATGAAGAACTCACAAAGATTGGAAACATTGAGACAAACGATACATGAAGAGAGGCGACTAGAGGCAGAGGAACGAGCAAACTTGACAAGACAAGAATCATGAATTAAGAATGGAAAATATAAGATTGCAAAATAGAAGATCGAGAAGCACTGCGAGATCGAGTTCAAGATCGACTAGGGAAGAAAGAAGGAGAGCCTTACCAATGAAATTACAGAGGTAGAAAACCAACGGGAAGCACAAAATCTCAGCTCAGAACATCATGAAAGAAGAGAGGACGCAGAAGATCGTTATATTCCCCATCCCGAGAATTTTCAAGATGAGCAGAATGAAGAAAATCAGGGAACTAGGCGATTTCAGGGGCCAAATGATCCAGCCGCTGAAGGAAGAGCAATACTGCATGGAAGAGAAGCATTGAGAAGGCAAAAAGAGATCGTGGACGACATTGAGAAACATTATGCTGAACAAGCACGCTTAGCCCGCGAGAGAGAGAGAGTAAGAGCAGAAGTGGAAAACCAAGAATTGGAAGAAGCAATCCGGCAAAATAATCACGACAACCGAGAGAGGAGGCGAGCACAAGATCGTGTCAATAGAAATACCAATGGAGAATACGAAAGGATGCAGAGGAGAGTTGATAGAGAACCCTAAGAGAGAACAATAGATATAATGGTGTGCGAATTGATGAAAGAGAAGAAGGAGAAAGTCGCGGAGAAAGGAGAGAAGAAAATAGTGGACAAGAAGGTCAAAACAGGCATGAACGCAGGAGGCGAGAGGCAGAGCTAAAAAGACCAGCAGAATCAAATCCTGAGGAAAATGAGCAAATCTTGAAAGAACTAGCAGAAATGAGAAAATTGTTAAACAATAGGAAGGAAGGAAGAAGAACACAGTTGGATGAAGCCATCGCAGAAGCTGTGAAGACTCCTTTCACAATAGAAGTACAAATGGGAGGAATACCACCTAAATGCAATCAGCCCGCATTAACCAACATTTTCGATGGAACAACCTGTGCGATACAACACATCAAGGCTTATATGAGATGTATGTTACAGTGGGAGAATCATGATGCCATATTGTGCAAATACTTCGCATCAAGCTTAATTGGAGAAGCACTAAAATGGTTTGAAGGATTACCGAGAAACACAATCTCGTCATTCAACCATTTACAAACTATTTTCTTGGGAGCGTATATAAGTAACAATTCCACGCGACCAGGAATTGAAGATGTATTCGGATTGAAACAAAGAGTTGGCGAGAGTTTAAGACATTTGACAATGAGATGGAGGACAATGTGCAGTGAAATGGCCGGAAGGGTAGAGGAAAGATATCTCATTTTATCATTTGTAAATGCTCTGTTCGCAACAAGTTTGTTATACATTCAAATATTCAGAATTAAAAATACGATTACGATGGCTGAGCTGCGAGAACTCCAAGAAGAATACATTGCTTTGGAAGAAAGACAAAATGAAATGGAATCATAACCGGTTGCGAATACAAGTTCGAATGCTGCGAATGCAAGTTTATTACCAAAATTTTTAAATTCAGTGGCGACCACTTTGCAAGGGCAACCGGAAATTAGAGTTGACGATGGACAGCAGAAAATAGTGGCAATGGGAAGCCGAGATCGTGGAGGAGTTTGATAGAGAAAGGAACTACTACAACCGCGGCAACAATAATAAAATTCAGAGATTAGATCATATGCAAGAAACTTATGGAGGACAAAGGCAGAATAACCATGGAAGGCCAAGAAATCGCAGAGTGGTATGGGAAGAGATCAGAATGCCACCACTAAATGCTAGTGTTGAGAAAATTTGGGAAGCTATACTTGTAATGGAGGACGTACCACCACCATGGAATGCAGGGAGTGAACCACCACCAAGTGACAGAAGTCATGAATATTGTTCTTACCATCGCTTTCATGGACATCTAACAAATGATTGCAGAAACATAAAGAGAATCATCCTCAGAATGATTGATCAGGGGAAATTGGCTCATTTTCTAAAAAATGAAGAGAAAGGGAAGCAAGTACTAACAACATCACCATCAGAAGTGCAAAGAACAGTTTCAAAGAAGGGAAAAGAAGCATTCGTAATAGAAGTGGGAACAAAGGCCAAAAATCTATTTTGCAACTCTATAGTTCATTCATATCGTACAATTGAAGATTTTCACGATAATGTGCTTAGTAGAGTATATGCAAGAGATTTTCATAACAAAGAAGTGATGAACCTGGCGAGAAAGTCGCAATTGAAAGATTGGCAACTAAAAATTATTTCTTTCTCTGCTGACGAGATACCCAAAGGAAGATAAGCACATGATAGCCCGTTGGTGGTGCGACTAGACATTAATCCAAGACCAGTTGATGGAGAAGATGACGAAGCAGAAAATTGTTGGGCAATCAATAGAATCCTAATCGACACTGGTAGTTCGGTGAATATTCTGTTTTACCATACTTATAAGACCATGGGTGGAGAGGATGAAAATTTGATTCCTTCAACGTACAAAATCTACGGTTTTAACGGCACAACGAACAAACCTAAAGGAGAGGTTCACATGAGGATACCTTTACAAGGATTATCAGCTGACATTTTATTTTGCGTGGTTGACGTGGAATCTCCTTATAACGCATTAATCGGGCGACCATGGCTGCACGAAATCTTGGGAGTAGCATCAACATACCATCAATGCATAAAATTTCCCCATCCAAATGGTATTGGAATTATAAAGGGATATTGGAAGGAAGGTCAAAAATGTTATGAGGTTGACGTAGAGAAAGTTTGAAGAAGAGAAATGCTAAAAGGAAAGGTTGGAAACGAGGAATATCAAAGATGAACAGAGAAAAGAGAAGCTGATGGTGGATACTATAGAGATAAGAAATGAAGAAGCATCGCGAAGTGCCGCAAGAATAGGCGAATGTTACGATGCTGCAACGATAATTGGTTGTAGTTCATCGCGAAGTGCCGTGGAAACATCGAAGTGCCGCAGATGAATGCATGGAAGCAGGCGAACGTTACGATGGGAAGGAGTCCTTCAAGGATTGGGATAACGCTGAGGCAAAGAGTACAATGAACAAAAGGCATAAAAAAGTAAGCTGAATGGTCTGTGATAAGTAATCGACAAAGGTATATCAAAGGCAAGACTAAGAAGAAATGATACGTGAGAATTTCGACAAGAAGATTGTACAAGAATCTGAGGCAAAAATGAATGAACAACATTGTGCGATGCCTTCGCAAATTAAATATCGAACTGACAATTAAATATGAATGATTGAATGATTTAACAACAATGAATGAATAAATGAATGGGACGAACCTTTATGGCGTACACCCTAGTTCGCGAATTACATTTCGTAAGAGGCAAATGTAAGACCTAAAGTGCGTCATATAAGGGGGTATCTCTTAACATGGCTCGTGGAAAAGGTTACACCGCCCCGGAACCGGGTCATGCAGATTTGGGGCCCATGAAAGCCTATCCGGAGGAGATACCTTGGATTCCCAACTATATATGTAGGTTATACCCTGGTTGGGCGACCGAGGGTCTCTTTCAAGGAGTCAGCGTATGATCAAGGCGCCGAGGTACACGGTTGAGTCAAGAGTGCGGGGAGCATGGAACTTCCTTACCACTCTTGACAAGTCTTGGGCATGCCGCACTCGGCCGAAGAAAACTCCACTTAGGGTGCAGCCTTGTAACCATAAACTCTATAGGTATAAGGGATAAGAGGCTGCGAAAACAACTGGTTGTTGTTAAGACCGGATGGGAGGAGCTAGCCTTGTATGGCCGATGTACGCCTCCTTGAAGGGGCAACCGGGGGAGGTGATAAGGCGGCACCTTCCATTAGGGAGCTGATAAGTGCCAAAGACGCAAATGTCACGAGGCTTTGTTTCGCAAGGAAACTTAGGCTTGTCATATTTGTGCAATGATCCTGCAGAGGCAATAATACTAACGCGAGGGTAAGACGAGATCAATGGGTCCTTACATGCAAGTGTAAAGACGTCCTGCGATTTCGTCGCCAGACGACAATGTTACGGGGCTTTACTTTCGCAAGAAAATTTAGGCCTGTCATATTGTCGCAAGCCAAATATCCTGCAGAGGCAAAAATACTTGGATAATGATAAGACAAGGTCAATGGGTTTTTACATGCAAGTGTAAAGACGTCCTGCGATCTTGTCGCAATAAGGGGTGGCAGAGTAAGACCTTTACTTAGGAAGGTCAAGCTTAGAAGACCACCAAAAATGATAAGGCGAGATCAAAAAATCTCTTCTTTAATGAAAAGTTCTTGCGATTTCGTCGCAATTATAAATTTAAACACCATTCCTGTAGTAGCAGGATTTCCCACACTACACCCCTTACTCGATTTTGCTTAATTAGTCCATTGAAAGATGTAAGATCAAGAGTATTTATTGATTGAATTCATGAATGGTTTACACAAAGAAATAGAATTACACTTAGAAATTAATACTCTCTTAAACTTTCTCTCTCCTAATGATTTGCCTAACAACTTCCAAGAGATCTCTCCCATCAACAGACTCATTTAGCCCTTTATATAGGGTAATACATAGTGGATGGCTGACTAAGCTATCCTTTATTTTCGGGAATGTCCCGCGAAGTGTCGCAAGTGCACAAACATTCGTTCTCGCGACACTCCTTAACTCTCGCCAAGTTTTACGTCTCCTTTATGTTTTGCTTGTCGTTATTCATTGCGTCGTTTACTTTAGCTCTCTGCGACTGCCTCGCGACATCGTTGTTTATTAACCCCGCGAGCCCTGTATGTTGCGATATTATGATCCTACATCTTGCCTCTTTTTCCTTGAATATTGCTTGAAAAGCGATCTTTAAGGAAAAATCTGTTGTTGTAATAATCTTTGGTCTTCGCTGATGAAGGAATGAGCAGAAGAATACTGTACTTGGAAAGTACGTACTTGCCTCTATTCTTTTGCGAAGTTCCGAAGCTCCTATATACGAAGTGTCATTTCTTGCCTCATGTGTTACAAAGAATAATCACTTTCGCAATCTCTTCTCGCCTATTAGGAAATATGCCGTATATTTGAATTCTGCTAAAGTTCTTTTCGTCAGGTTTCCTTGGATTTGGTAGTGACCGTTTACACGTGTCTATATTTACTTCTTTTACCGGTGCATTTAATGTTATCCGGTCATAACATTTTTCTCATCTATTTATAGGAAAAAATGCCAATAATGTTCGATAAGAATTTTCTCTGATCCTGTGTATTTGTTATGCAGACTCTGAGAGAAAGCTTCGTTCCACTATCTCCACCCTCAGGTCTGATTATTCTAAAATTCGCAAGGAAAATGGACTACTCTCCGCGCATCTTGCTCGTTCTCGCGACCGTGCAGAGCGAAGATTTGATTATATGTCTTATTGTAAGGACATTGATAGTAAGAATCGTCAAAAGGCATTGCTTCGCCAATTCCCTCTTAAAGCAGAAGTTCTTGTGAATAACATTTTTTGTCGAAGTCTCTTGATCCTATTCACGTCGATCCTTTGGAAGTAAGTGATGATGAAGTTCTAATGCACCGGATAGTGATTATGAATATGAAAGCTGCGAAGATCTCCCGATAAGGAAGTCGTCGATGAAGATCCAAATAAAAAGACTCGATGAAAATCCAAAGATTCTGGCGAACGAAGGTAATGAAAACATTTCGATGAAAATCCACCAATTGAAGAAGGCGAAGGTTGATAAGGGCGCATGAGAAAAGTCTCAACCATCCTCCGTACTTGATAATCTTTGATGTAGAGAGTTAAATTCTCTTTGTAATTTGCTAGAATTTCTTTTTGTGTGAATGATTTAATTCCTTGATTGAGTAATTCACATGTTTCTTTCTTCCTTCCTTAGTTAAGACAACCTTGCGAGCATGTTCGCTCACTGAATTTTTTTTTTTTTTTTTTTTTTTATTAAGTAAAACCATCCCAATCAGGGATTTGATTTTAATTATTCTTACCGCGGCAAGGTCGCAGGCCGCCTTTACATTTTCATGCAATGGCCCATTGACCTTACCTTATCATTTTTGTGTGGTCTTCCAAGTTAGACCTCCCTAATTAGAGGTCTTCCCCTGCCACCTTTTATTGCGACAAAATCGCAGGACGTCTTTACACTTGCATGTAAAGACCCATTGATCTTGCCTTATCATTTTCCAAGTATTTTTGCCTCTGCAGGATGTTTTAGTTGCGACAATATGACAGGCCTAGATATCCTTGCGAACATAAAGCCCCATGACATTGCCGTCGTGCGACGAAATCGCAGGACGTCCGTACACTTTCGTGTAAAGACCCATTGATCTCGCCTTACCCTCGCGTTAGTATTATTGCCTCTGCAGGATCATTGCACAAATATGACGAGCCTAAGTTCTCTTGCGAAAACATAGCCTTATGACATTTGCGTCTGTTTTGACACTCCCCCTATTGGAGAGCGTCGCCCTTATCATCTCCCCGGTTGCCCCTTCAAGGAGGCGAAACATCGGCCATACAAGACTAGCTCCTCCCATCCGGTCTTAACAACAACCAGTTGTTTTCGCAGCCTCTTATCCCTTATACCTATATGGTTTATGGTTACGAGACTGCACCCTAAGTGGAGTTTTCTTCAGGCGAGTGCAACGCATGCCAAGACTTGCCAAGAATGGCCAGTGGTAGGTTCATCCATCCCGGGCACTCGCTCAACCGTGTACCTCGGCGCCTTGAGCATACACTGACTCCTTGGAAGAGACCCTCGGTCGCCCAACCAGTGGTATAACCTACATATATAGTTGGGAATCCAAGGTATCTCTCCCGGATAGGCTTTCATGGGCCCCAAATTTTCATGACTAAAGCTTCGGGAGCGGTGTAACCTTCCCCGAGCCATGTTGAGAGATTCCCCCTTATATGACGCACTTTAGGTCTTACATTTGCCTCTTACGAAATGTTATTCGCGAACTAGGGTGTACGCCATAAAGGTTCGTCCCATTCATTCATTCTTTTTATTCAATCATTCTTCATCATTTGCTATTTTGTCTGCGAGATACTCGCCGATTTATTCATTTAATCATTCCTTATCTCTTGTTGTTTTGTTAAGCCATTTTGTCGCGAGATTTTCGCGGATTCTTTCTGCATTTTACTGAATATCACAAATATCTGGCGAAGAAGCACTTCATCTTGATTCCTTTTTCCTCTCTCATTATTACGGGTAATATTTCTTTAGATATAACCTATTCCATGGTCTATCCAATTTTTGTCCCACATCTCTTCCTTCGGGGTCCATCAATCTATATGCCCCTGTTCCAACTACCTCTTTGATGATATAAGGTCCATCCCATTTTCTCGCCAGCTTGCCTCCGCTTTCACGTTGATATATTGGGGTTTCTCGCAACACCAAATCTCCGGGTTGGAACTCACGTATTTTTACACGCTTGTTATATTCTCTAGCCCGCCTTCGTTGATAATTCTCCATGTGTCGCAAGGCCTTTTCTCGTTTTTCTTCCAATTCATCCAACTTGATTAGAATGTTGCCTGCGCTAAGATTTTTATCCTGGACCTCTTTTTTGGTTGTCGGAATCACGACCTGTTGGGAGTACTTGCTTCAACTCCGTAAGTTAAGCAAAAGGGGACATTCCTGTGGCTTCTCTTCTAGTTGTATTATAGGCCCACACTGCATTGGGTACTTGTTCGCACCATCCCCTGTTGTGTCCTTCCAACTTTTTCTTCAATATATCGGCAATTGTTTTGTTTGTTGCCTCCGCTTGGCCATTAGCTTGTGGATATAATGGAGTTGATTTTCCACATCTTATCTGAAATGCGTTGAGGAGTAACTCTATATTTTGCCCTTCAAACTGCTTCCCATTATCAGATACCAATTGTGCGAGGATCCCAAATCTGCATATAATATTTTCAAATATGAAAGTAAAAACATCCTTATCGCGAATGTCTTGGACCGCTTTCACCTCCCGCCCATTTTGTGAAATAGTCCGTTGCGACAATTAAGTACCTTCTTTGTCCTGTTCCTGGTAAAAATGGTCCCACAATATCCAAACCCCATTTTCCAAAAGGCCACACACTTCTTGAAGAATTTAACGGTGCCCCCGGTGCGTGTATCTTCTTCCCGTGTCTTTGACAATCTTCGCAGCGTCTAGCTATTGCTCTCGCGTCCTCATGCATATATGGCCAATAATATCCTTGCGTCTTTGCCTTATATGCCAAAGATCTTCCGCCGCTATGATTTCCGGCATCCCCACTATGCAGCATCTTCAATATGGTTTCTCCTTCTTTCCTCGTTAGACATCGAAGCGAAGGTCCATCAAAAGAACGCCGATAAAGCACACCATCTCGCAATTCATAATTTGTTGCCCATCTCTTTAACTTGTGTGCTTCCAATCTATTTCTTGGTACCTCGCCTTTCATTAAGTACGCGTGAAGTTCTACTCTCCAGTCTTCCTCGCGACATTGCATTTCATTTACCACCATCATTATATCTGTATCTTGTCCCTCCTTTTTATTAATTGATGGCGCTAGTAGTGTCTCGTATTTTGATATTCCTCAGATTGGGTCCTGTCATCATACTTGATATAAAGGCAAAAAGCGTCTCATGAGTCTATTATCTCTCCTTGATATGTGCCTCCATTTTATTTTCGGTATTCATCTTTGACAACACTTCTACAAGCTTCTGTATTTCGTAAGGATGGATCATTTGTAGCATACTTCTCGTTATCGATGATTGCCAATTGCGAGTCACTCGGTAATCCTTACATTCTCCAATTTCATTTCTATTGCAAATCTTAGAGCATGTATTATAGCTTCGTACTCTAAGTTTCATTATTGGTAGACTCAAATTCCAATCTAAAAGCAAAAGCTAACTTATTGCCTTCTGGCGAAATCACAACAATTCCCACTCCTTTACCTTCTCCATTGGATGATCCATCCACTAATATTTCCCACCGATCTGGCTCGGTTAACAAATCTTTGGATCTCCATGCTCTTCTTCTACATCCATCATTTCATCCACTGCTTCATCTTCCTCCAAAGGAAATTCCGCCAGAAAGTCTGCGACAACCTGCGACTTGGTTGAAGATAATATTTCATATTTGAGTTTGTAATGGCTTATTTGAGCATTCCATCTTTCAACTCTGCCTGATCTTTTTGAATTTTTCATTACTGACTCGATTGGTACCTTCGTTACCACTCTAACAGTATGTGCCTGAAAATATATGCGAAGTTTAAATGACGCATAGACTAACGCCAGGATTAGTTTTTCAATCTTCGAATAATTTCTTTCTGCAACATTAAAAGTTTTTTGATATAATAAATTGGTTTTTCTACTCTGCGTCGATCAGTGAGAAAAGCGCACTTAAGGCATGCGATGTTGTCGCGAGGTATATTAATAATTCCTCTCCCGGTTCTGCCTTCTGCATAATGGATATATCCATTAAATGCTCTTTGATCCCTTGTAAAGCCTTTTCACATTCATCCGTCCATTTAAATTTCGACCCTTTTTGTAACACCGAAAAAGTGTTTACATTTATCGATGACCGCGAGATGAACCTTCCTAGCGATGCTAGTAACCCATTCAGCTTTTGAACATCCTTTCTTGTCGCAGTGTCGGCATATCGCGAAGTGCTTTTACTTTCTCCGGGTCAACATGTATTCCTTCCTTTGATATAATGTAACCCAAGAACTTCCCCGACGCAACTCCGAAGGTACATTTCTCTGGATTGACTTTGATGTTGAAACGCCTCATTTGTTCAAAAATTTCTTTCAAATCTCGCACGTGATCTTTCGCCTTTTACTTTTCACTAAAGCATGTCATCTACGTATACCTCTAGTGTTTTATGTATCCATTCTGCGAATACATTTTCTACCATCCTTTGATACGTTGCTCAAAGCATTTCGCAAACCAAACGGCATTTTAGTATAACAGTATAATCCTCTTGGAGCGAAGAAAGCAGTGTGTTCTTGGTCTTCCTCGGCGAGAGGAATTTGATTGTAACCTTTGTATCCGTCCAGCGATGATACTCTTTCGTTCCCGGCTGCTGATTCGACCAATTGTGGAATGTCTGGTAATGGAAAACTGTCTTTAGGGCAAGCTTTATTTAGGTCAGTGAAATCAATGCAGATCCTTATTCCCTTGTTCTTCTTTGGAACTATAACCATGTTCGCTATCCATTCAGGATATTTTGCTTGTCTAATAATTCCTGCATCCAACATCTTCTGCAATTCTTCTTCTATCTGTGGGTGATATGCTGTTGCTATCTTTCTAATTCTTTGTTTGAATGGCTTCACATTTTTATCAATTTCCAACTTGTGACAGGCTACTGATGGATCTATACCAGGCACTTCATCCATATCCCATGCGAAGATATCTTTATAATTTCGCAATAGATCATGATTCTTTTCTCTTCTTCCGCTCCCATGTTAGTTCCAATCTTTAGTATCTTGGGTTTTTCCTTAGTTCCAACATTCACTTCTTTAGTTTGCTCTGCCGCGACGTAACTGGCCTTCGGTTCTCCCATAGGGGTTGGTCCTTTCGGTTCTTTCGCGGGATCATTTTCTTCTCCCGAGATCTCGCTAGGTATGCCTTTTCCTTCCTTCGCTTTGATCATGTAAACTCTGAACTCTTCTTCTTTCTTAACCGCCCTTGCCATCTTTTTGCGGTGCTTTGATATATCTTTTTGCTTGTTTACTTGTTCCTCGCGACACTTTACTTCATTTTGATAATATATTCTTCCTTTGGCAGCATCCCCTTTGATCTCGCCAATTCCGGTTGGTGTAGGAAACTTGATACATTGATGAAGCGTCGACGCCACAGCTTTTATTGCATGTACCCATGGTCTTCCTAGTAATAAGTTATACGGTGATTCCATATCTACTACGCTCAATGTCACCTGTGTTTCAATTCTTCCTAATGGAATATGTATTTTTATCTCCCCTTTAACTTTTGTTATGGATTTACCAAAGCCTTTAATATTGTATGCCGCGGAAGTCATATCTTCGTCTTTATATCCCATCTTTTTGTAAGCGTGATAGAACATGATGTTCACCAGACTCCCTGTATCAATTAAAACTCCATTCACCACCCATGTTTTCACCGTGTTCTCCGATTCCTCTCCTTCCTTATACATGTTAACTGCAATTACCAATGGAGATGCGTGATCCAAATTTTCTTTGGATATTTCCCCCGCCGTGAATGTTATCTCTTGCTTTTCCCAATCTTTCAAAGGTGATGTTATTTCTCTATCCGTAATCTTCTTTCCTTCAAAATCTCGTTTGTGTATTCGTCCTCTGATATTTTCATGAAATTCGTTAACCATTACTCTTATATCCGTGCTGTATGCCATATCTTTTTCATCCGATCTAAAATTTTTCTTTCTCATTTTTCTGATTCAAACAATTTTAATTGCAATCTTCTCTTCTTTTATCACCGATCTCCCTGTTTCTAGCGCATATGTAGTAGCAGGATTTCCCACACTACACCCCTTACTCGATTTTGCTTAATTAGTCCATTGAAAGATGTAAGATCAAGAGTATTTATTGATTGAATTCATGAATGGTTTACACAAAGAAATAGAATTACACTTAGAAATTAATACTCTCTTAAACTTTCTCTCTCCTAATGATTTGCCTAACAACTTCCAAGAGATCTCCCCCATCAACAGACTCATTTAGCCCTTTATATAGGGTAATACATAGTGGATGACAGCTAAGCTATCCTTTATTTTCGGGAATGTCCCGCGAAGTGTCGCAAGTGCACAAACATTCGTTCTCGCGACACTCCTTAACTCTCGCCAAGTTTTACGTCTCCTTTATGTTTTGCTTGTCGTTATTCATTGCGTCGTTTACTTTAGCTCTCTGCGACTGCCTCGCGACATCGTTGTTTATTAACCCCGCGAGCCCTGTATGTTGCGATATTATGATCCTACAATTCCTGGTCAGGAGAAGAAAGTGTGAATCTCAGAAATTTCATTCTTTCATATGAAGATGCATAACAGAGGCAAATATGGGAATGGAAAAGACGAAATATTGTTATCCATCTTCCAATGAAAGGGTTATACATTAATAATGTTAGCCAATTATATTACAAGGGAAAAACTGCCAAGAAAGGGGAATGAAGATTGAATTTATGAGCAATAAACCCAAGAAGTTTACAAAAAAGAGATACAGAAATGTACAGATATGATGCGTGTCGTAGGTGCAATCAAATTAATTCAATATTTCCACTCAATTAAAAATAATATAATGGAAGTCAAGTTCGTTCCCACGAGGAGCAAGAGATCTTAGTTGTAAAAGTTGTCACGAAAGGGGGGTGTAAAAAGCAAAATACAAATAAACAAAGCAATTAAAATCGAAAGTTGAAAGATGAAAGCAATAAGAGAGAGAAGATCAAGGAATCCTTCTTCGTTACGAAACAATGAATCAAGTTATGTTCTATTCTACTTGTTATTAGTCACAAATTATCACCAACCGTAGGTAAAGCGGCTAGCTCAGTGCTAAACCCTAAATCCCTTATATCACCGGACACGGAAGTTCTAGCCTCCGGATTCTAATCACCAAGCCACCTAGAATTAGCTCAACCTAGATGTAACTTGGCTCATGCGTTAGGTTTTGTGAATTTCTTAGGTTGATATTAGTAGTTAGACTCTTAGCTCAAGGTCCACTTGCGTTGTTTCTACACACAATTGCTCCACGGAATCCCTCCGCAAGGTCTCGTGTTTGCTACTTATGTAAAGAGTCAAGAAACGATTACTTATCTCCTAACTTTCACTAGCTTTAGATCAAATTAACAAATTAATTTAGCGTGCACTCCAAACAATCTATCAATCAATCATGAATGTCATTAAGATCACTCCTATTAGTAAAAACAATCGATAATCATGTGAAAAATCTCAAAATAGAATTTGAAAACAAAAACTTAATTCATATGTTAAGAACTAGGAATTCATCCTCAATCAATAAGAAAATTAGCTACTCATGTTTTTGAAATTCACACAAATAATAATTATTAAAAGAAGAATTTTCAAATTCACACAAGTAGTTAAAAAGAAAAATCTTAGAAAGCAAACAAAAACACAAGTGTTGTGTGTGTAGAGAGGTGTGTAGAAGTTGTAGAAAACTTCTCTATTTATAGGCTTCAACATTCTCCAATTCTTCCAAGGAGTAGAATCCTTTTCCTTTTGCAATTCAATTTCCAATTCCAAGCTTTTCTCAACTCTTCCACCTTCTCTTTCCAAATTTGAGTCCAATTCTCCATCCAATTCCTAGCCCAAGTCTTCACACCCATGAGAGAAGTCCATAGAAAGTTCGGAATTTTTGCTCACAGGAAAACTGGGATTGTGGCCGGAATTTGGCCGGAAAACGTCACCGCCGGTTACCTGGAAATTTCTCCGTCGAGAGAATATTCGACGGAATATTCCGTCCGGTCCTCCGTTAGGACTAACGGTCAAAGTGGTCAACCTTAACGGTCAGTCGTCAGTCAATCGGGTCAAGTCGGAGGAGTCGGACTCGAGTTAGCTTCTTACTCGGTCTTACTCAGGCTGAGTTGCGGTAGAGGATCGGTTCAACGAGTCACCGGGTCGACTCGTCGGAAGAAGAAATTCAATGAGTTTACTCTGTTTGTTGAGCTTTTCTCGGAAGCCGATTTGAGGCCGGTTTTCTTGGGTCTTTTCCGTGAGATCCTAGCATACATCTAAGCAATACATTCAGCATATCATCTTGATTCCTCTCTTCAAATCGATCCACAATCCCATCTCCACGAGTCTTGAAATTCATCCTCATTTCTTCACAGGAACCCATCTGTCAACGACTTACTCTCGATCTCTTCATCTTGACAATCAACGGCGCCCGATCTCCTTTACGAGTTTAAATTGCACCAACAAATGCTACTCGAACTTCCCCGGTTTAACGTTCATCCTCAATTCGAACGGAAAGCAGATCCCATCCTTCCCGAGCCATCTCTCGTCGAGCGAGCTCTTCATCTGTTGTAAAGCGTGATACAAACCCATCTTCCTCCATCGATTTCTCGACCAACATACTGGCATCATACCCATCATCTGAGCTTCTCTGAATTAATTGCAGCATCGATTCTCAGCTCGACCTCATACTCATCTCATTTGATCTCTAATCGATCCACCAGCATTCATCGGTCTCGGCCTTTCTTCTCTCGGTTCTCAACAGCAGCAGCCGCTGTTCTTCTCCCTCGATCTCTCGATTTGACGGAAATCCTTCACAAGCTTCCTCTCGATTTCACTCGGCGTGATCCCATTTGCTTTTCATTTTCTCAGGTGAACAAAAATAATGAGATGAATGAATGAAAGGTGAGTTCTTTTTAGGGCTGGAACGAAATGGATAGGTACACCCCTGGATAAGTCCACCACTGCATCGGGTGCTTTTAACAAGTGGTCACTTCCGATAGGGGCTAACCAAGTTGGCAGTCCCTTAACCTGTGCTGGCTATTATTTAATACTTCTCCAAACATGAGTGCCCCTTAACTTTAACTTGGCTCCAGATAGTGCTCGCCCTATGAAATGACAATTATGCCCTTTTTGCTCAATTTTGGGTGATTTCTTCTTCTTTTCCTCCGTGCAACTCTATAGTAGCTACAAAACTCAAAACAAGCGTAAAATACATAATTTACACGAAAAATAGCAAAGAAAGCATAAACTACTAGATAGTAAATTAGGTGTATTCTACACCTATCAAATTCCCCCACACTTAGACTTTGCTAGTCCTCGAGCAAATCAAACTAAAAACTCACAACTTCAAAGCGTTCAAGCGTCCTAAGCATCAAAGAGCTATGAGGACATAGAGTTTCAGCATGCTAGTAATAAGAAGTTAGAAATACTAAAGAACATATTCTCATTCTTAAATGTTGAGTGAGAAATAACCACACCATAATGAGAGAATGCGTGTTTGAGAAACGATCAATAAGCATTTCGCCTCGACCACGACTCACCAAAAAGGATTTTATGATAATTGCACTCAAAAAGACAGCTTTTTATGGTTCTCACATGTGTGCAGGTAGGAATGAAGAGAGAAATCCTGCATCACGTTGAATGGTGGGAAGGATAACTTCCGAAATATTTTTAAAAACCCACATCTTTTAATATTTTGAAAAACCATTTTTCTGACGATCTCTAAGAAAGGAAATCAACCATTGTTTATCGAGGATGAGATTACTTACTTACCTTCACATCCGATCGCCAATTATGATAACACCACTCTCACGGCATCCAATAGAAACGTCTTCCGCTCCTCGTCTTTAACTTCTTAGTCTTCGTCTTCGGTTTCAACTATTGATGATAAACCCTCTAATTTCGTAATTCCTTGACAATTTGTAACTCTTTTACCTTAAAACCTTGTCGCTTGAAACTTCCTTATATATTTTCCTTCCCCACGGCTTATTAAATAAAAACAAAACAAATATTTCTCTTGTTTTTCTCTCTCTTTTTTTTTTCTTTTCTTTTCTCTTTTCTTTTTTTTTTCATTCATTTTTTTTTTTTTTTTTTTTTGAAACAAGAGAAATTAAATACAAAAATAAACCATGGCCGTGGGAGAAGTATTTTACCGCTTGATTCTTCACAACTTGTATCGTCTTGAAATCATAAACTTCAAAAATTCTTACCTTTTAATTTTCTTCGCTTTCATGAATAAGTCTTCATACTTGAATATAAAATTACCTCATTGTAGTGTAAGTCTTCAACATATATGTAAAATCAGCTCTTTGTATGTTGCTTTACTTATATTTGAAATTTGCTCTTTTTCTCATTCCGTTGCTTGTAAACCTTAAACTTTTCCAACTTTCCTTGTAGATTTTGATGTCGCTCCTTGTTGATGATGAATGTGTTTCTATCCGTTGTTGTCGCGAGAGAGAATGGTGCTAACTGCAAATCGAACTACAAGAAGGAAGCTTTCATCTATGGACATCACCCTCATGATTGACAAAATTAGCACTCAAGAGATCAAAGAGTAGTGCTTCTATTGGTGGGAGGTTGGGTAGCTCACCATTATACCCGGAATTAACTTACGGTGACACACACTCAAAAGAAGCTCTTTAGTAGATGGAAAATTTCTGGTTGGTGCCTCACATGATATGAATACGGGTAGTCTCCACTAATGATTGATCAGCAACTCTAATAACGCACTTCTCCCTGCACCAAATTCGCATCACCGGCATGATTAAATCCATTATTTAACACTCAAACAAACAAGAAATCCGAATGTAGTTCTCTAACATTTCCAAGTTCAATTATGTAGGTCAAAATCTCTATGTAAACATACCTATAAGTATGCTAGTGACTCTAAAATCTTTAAAAGTTGGAATTTTTAAGTAAAACTTTTTTTTTTTTTCAAAATTTTTAATTTTTTTGTAATTTTTGTTTTAAAAACATGCTTAACCACTCCCCCACACTTAAACCTTACATTGTCCTCAATGTAATTGAATCCTCCTAGTAAAGTCAAGGTGGGAAATTTTAACATGATAAGAAACAAGAAAAAGAAGCAAAAGATAAGAAATACAAAACCGATGGGTTGCCTCCCATTAAGCGCTTGTTTTAAAGTCGACGGCCCGACTTAGCTCTTGCGGCACATTACTCCTCCAGAGGGAGTGCATCTCGAAATGAAAGTTCATCCAAATTCACATAAGCGATGTTCTCATAGTATGGCTTCAACCTATGGCCGTTGACTTTGGAAACCGAATTGTCTCGAAGACTAGTAATTTCAACTGCACCATGAGGAAAAACATTAGTAACAACATATGGTCCAATCCAACGGGACCTTAACTTTCCAGGAAATAGTTTAAGGCGAGAATGATATAAAAGGACTTTTTGTCCCACGATGGAACTTTTACGAGAAATCATCTTGTCATGAAAAAGCTTGGTCTTTTCCTTGTAAATACGGGCACTCTCGTAAGCATCATTGCGTATCTCCTCTAACTCATGTAGTTGTAACTTCCTTTGCTTCCCAGCTTCATCATACTCCATGTTGAATTTCTTTATCGCCCAATAAGCCTTGTGTTCAAGTTCAACCGGAAGATGACAAGCCTTACCATAAACCATCCTATATGGAGACATACCAATCGGTGTCTTATACGCCGTTCTATACGCCCAAAGTGCATCGTTGAGCTTAAAGCTCCAATCTTTCCTTGTGGTATTCACCGTTTTCTCAAGAATGGACTTAATCTCACGATTCGAAATTTCCGCTTGTCCACTCGTTTGCGGATGATAAGGCGTACCAATTTTGTGTGTTATGTTGTACTTCTTGAGGAGAGCGTGGAAAGCCTTCTTGAAATGTGAGCCTCCATCGCTTATCACCACTCTTGGTGTTCCATGCCTATTGAAAATGTTTTCCCTTACAAAATCACAAACAACTTGAGAGTCATTAGTTTTGGTGGCTCTAGCTTCCACCCATTTCGAAACATAATCAACGGCAAGAAGTATATAAAAATTCCCATTCGAATTGACAAAAGGGCCCATAAAATCAATACCCCACACATCAAAAATCTCAACGGTGAGAATTGGAGTGAGTGGCATTTGATTTCGAGCACCTTGATTGCCCGTTCGTTGACATCTATCACACGATTTACAAAAAACATATGAATCTTCAAACAAGGTGGGCCAATAAAATCCACTCTCGAGAACTTTGAGAGCGGTACGTTTCGAACCAAAGTGGCCACCACATGCAAAAGTGTGGCAAAAGGAGAGAATGGATTGAAATTCGGAATTAGGCACACACCTTCGTATTATTTGATCAACGCCATATTTCCATAAGTATGGTTCATCCCACACATATTGCTTAGCTACCTTCTTAAGTTTCATCTTTTGGGAATTAGACATTGTACTAGGTACTTTCCTTGTCACCAAGTAATTCACTATATCCGCATACCAAGGTGTTGATTCGTCCATGGAGAAAAGTTGTTCGTCGAGGAAGCGGTCATGTAATGGAAGTTCCTCTTGAGACATAACAAGTCTACTAAGATGATCCGCTTGGTATTCTCCACACCCCTCTTATCACGAATTTCTATGTCGAACTCTTGTAACAATAGGATCCACGGATTAATCTTGGCTTAGCTTCTTTCTTCTTTATTAAGTGTCTTAGTGCGGCATGATCGGAATACACAATAACCTTTGTACCCACCAAGTATGATCGAAATTTTTCCAAAGCAAAAACTATAGCCAATAACTCCTTTTCCGTGGTAGAATAATTGATTTGTGCATCATTAAGGGTCCTAGATGCATAATAGATAACATGGGACAACTTGTCCACCCTTTGACCCAAAACGGCTCAAACCGCATAATCACTAGCATCACACATTAATTCAAATGGAAGATTCCAATCCGGTGATTTGATAATCGGCGCACTTGTCAACATCTCCTTTAATTTGTCAAAAGCATCCTCGCATTCCTTGTTGAAGTCGAAAGGTACCTCCTTTTGTAATAACTTGCACATCGGCATGGAGATTTTGGAGAAATCCTTGATAAACCGCCTATAGAAACCTGCATGACCAAGAAAAGAACGGATTTCCCTCACCGAAGTGGGATATTGTAAGTTTCTTATTAAATCTATCTTTGACTTGTCCACTTCGAGCCCTTGAGAGGACACAATGTGACCAAGTACTATGCCGTGGTTTACCATAAAGTGACATTTCTCCCAATTAAGGACAAGGTTTGTGTCTATGCATCGTTTAAGAATTAGTTAAAGGTTATTTAAACAACCATCAAAAGAATTGCCATAAACACTAAAGTCATCCATAAATACCTCGATGATGCGCTCCACATAATCCGAGAATATACTCACCATGCATCTTTGAAAAGTAGCCGGCGCATTGCAAAGGCCGAACGGCATCCGTCTATATGCAAACGTTCCAAACGGACAAGTGAAAGTGGTCTTCTCTTGGTCCTCTGTGCAATAACAATTTGGTTGTATCCCGAATAACCATCCAAGAAGCAATAATAAGAATACCCCTTCTAACCGCTCCAACATTTGATCAATGAAAGGTAAAGGAAAGTGATCTTTGCGGGTTATGGAATTAAGCTTTCTATAGTCAATGCACACTCTCCAACCGGTTTGAACTCTTGTAGGAACAAGTTCATCGTCTTGATTTGAACAACCGTGACTCCAGTTTCTTTGGTACCACTTGAACCCGGACTAACCCACTTGCTATCGGAAATTGGGTAGATTACCCCCACACTTAGCAATTTGAGTATCTCTTTTTCACAACCTCCATCATGGGAGGATTAAGCCGACGTTGAGCATCACGTACCGGCTTCACGTTCTCTTCCATTAGAATCCTATGCAGGCACATGGATGGACTAATACCTTTGATGTCCGCAATTGTCCACCCAATAGCCGTTTTGTGCTCTTTCAAGACTCTAAGCAAACGGTCTTCTTGTACGGTGTGAGGTTCTTAGAAATAATCACCAGGAAGCTCATCTCCATCTCCCAAGAAAGCATACTTCAAATGGTCCGGAAGCGGCTTCAATTCTAGTTTGGGTGCCTTCACAATAGATGGTACAAGTACTTCATCATTCACGGGTAAAGAAATATATGAAACATCACCCTTTTTAGCTTCTTGCAATGTCGCCAAAGCACCACACATCTCCACCAATTCCTTGGAGATTTCAACATCCAAGTTAGACAAGCCATGGACATCCAATTCAATGCTCTTTTGCAACACCACATCAAGTTCATCCTCTTGGTTCAATTCCACCATTTGTTGCGCTAATGAATCAACCACATCAATGGAGTAAACGGAATGCACATCACTTGGGTAGCGCATGGCTTCAAATATGTTAAAGTGTATTATCTCCTTGTCAAATTCCATAGTGAGTGTACCCTTATCAACATCAATCTTCGTCTTTGCGGTCTTCATGAATGGCCTCCCAAGAAGTAAAGAAGTAGATGATCGGTTCTCATTGTTGTCCATATCCACCACGAAGAAGTCCACCGGAAAAATAAGCTCATTTACTTGTACTAGCACGTCTTCTACAAGCCCCTTAGGATATATGTTAGACTTGTTTGCCAATTGGATAATAACTCGCGTCTCTTTCAAAGGTCCAAGATTCAAAGAGTCATATATTTCGGCCTGACATCACACTAATGGAAGCTCCCAAATCAAGTAAAGCATGTTCAAACCTTTGTTTACCAATAGTAATTGGCACCGTGAAACCAAGGATCCGTGCACTTTGTAGGCATCTTCTTCAATAGCATAGCCGACGGCACTCTCGCCAACTTTAGTAATTTCATTATCAAGCAACCTATCCTTCTTGCTGCATAATTCCTTCATGAACTTGGCATACCTTGGAATTGTCTTAATGGCCTCAATGAATGGGATGTTGATTTCAATCTTCTTGAAGATATCCATAAGTGCCTTATCTTGAGCTTCTTTCTTGGATTTAGCAAAACGACTAGGAAAAGGAGGTGGAGTAGTGAAAGTAGGAACCGGTTCCTTGGATTGGTCTTTTGGTGTGGAATTCTCCTTTGGTGCGGTTTCCTCCTTGTCATTGACTACCTCTTCACTAACTTCCTCATGATGACTTGGTCCCTCCACTTGTCTTCCACTTCTTAAAGTAACCGCATTAACATTCTCTCTTGGATTCACAAACGGTTGTGAAGGAAGTTTTGTGGATGCTTGAGATTTCAATAAATTCACATCGGTCGCCAATTGTCCCATTTGAGTTTGTAAGTCCTTGATGGCGAATCGGTCTTTTGTTGGCTTTGTCGGCTTTGTTGGAACATAGAAGTAAGACCTTGCAAACCTTGCATTAACGCATTGAGCTTGTCATCATTCAAAGAATCACGCTCCTTGACTTGTTGTGGTTGAAATTGTTGTTGAGGTTGGAAACGTGATTGTTGAAAACCACCTTGTTGCTCATATGGATTAGAAACCGCCGCTTGCTTATTTGCATAACTAAAATTAGGATGATCCCTCCACCGGGATTATAGGTATTGGAGTATGGATCGTACCTTGGCCTTTGATTTGGATATAAAGCATTCACTTGTTCGGTCTCACCATCCGGAATAATTACCGCGGCTATCCTTTGAATCATTGTCTCCATGTTACTCATCCTTTGATCAAGATGTGATGAAGAATCACTAACTTCATGCACTCGCCTAACCATTGGTTCATCCCTTGTGTAGAATTGTTGCGAGTTTGCCGCCATACTTTCAATCAACTCTCTAGCTTCGGTCAAAGTCTTGTTCATTAGTGCACCACCACCCGCGGCGTCAGAAGAGACCTATCACTTGAGTGGAGAGCTTCATAGAAGTATTGGAGTATCATAACGTCACTAAATTGATGGTGTGGACAGCTTGCCACCAACCTCTTGTATCGCTCCCAACATTCATACAATGATTCTCCCACTTGTTGTTTCAATCCACAAATCTCCTTGCGAATTTGAGTAGCTTTAGATGCGGGAAAATATCTCTCGAGGAAAAGTTTCTTCATCCCATTCCATGTTGTGATACTTCCGGAAGGCAAATAATATAACCATTCCTTAGCATTGCCCGCCAAAGAAAACGGGAAAGATTTCAACAATGCTCCATCCGCATTAGTCTCCGGTGGAAGCATAGCCATAACTATGGCATAGAAGTCCATAAGATGTTTATTTGGGTCCTCATTCACCATGCCATGGAACTTTGGTAACTCTCTAATCAACCCGGCTTGATTTCGAAGGTTGAGTTAGTTTGGATACACCATTGTTGTGTATCAAGCTTGTGAGAAGCTAGGTCCTTTAGTGTACGATCAGCCATTGTGTCTTCCTCTTTGTCCGAATCACTTGATGAAGAAGGAGAAAGTGGAGTGTTAATCGTCCTTACGAATGAAATCCTTTAGTTGAGTGCCGGATCGAAGACGTATTGGACTCGGTCTACCCCCTTTTAGCATTCACCAAAGGTATAACACCTGAAACAAGATTCTCACAAACTAAGTTAGATACGGTAAAGAATCTAACAAAGCAAGAATAAAGCAAAAAAGAAAAAAATAAAAACAACTAAAAATCGCCCGTTGCTCAGCGGCGCCAAAATTTGATGCGTGTCGTAGGTGCAATCAAATTAATTCAATATTTCCACTCAATTAAAAATAATATAATGGAAGTCAAGTTCGTTCCCACGAGGAGCAAGAGATCTTAGTTGTAAAAGTTGTCACGAAAGGGGGGTGTAAAAAGCAAAATACAAATAAACAAAGCAATTAAAATCGAAAGTTGAAAGATGAAAGCAATAAGAGAGAGAAGATCAAGGAATCCTTCTTCGTTACGAAACAATGAATCAAGTTATGTTCTATTCTACTTGTTATTAGTCACAAATTATCACCAACCGTAGGTAAAGCAGCTAGCTCAGTGCTAAACCCCTAAATCCCTTATATCACCGGACACGGAAGTTCTCGCCTACCGGATTCTAATCACCAAGCCACCTAGAATTAGCTCAACCTAGATGTAACTTGGCTCATGCATTAGGTTTTGTGAATTTCTTAGGTTGATATTAGTAGTTAGACTCTTAGCTCAAGGTCTACTTGCTAACGTTGTTTCTACACACAATTGCTCCACGGAATCCCTCCGCAAGGTCTCGTGTTTGCTACTTATGTAAAGAGTCAAGAAACGATTACTTATCTCTAACTTTCACTAGCTTTAGATCAAATTAACAAATTAATTTAGCGTGCACTCCAAACAATCTATCAATCAATCATGAATGTCATTAAGATCACTCCTATTAGTAAAAACAATCGATAATCATGTGAAAAATCTCAAAATAGAATTTGAAAACAAAAACTTAATTCATATGTTAAGAACTAGGAATTCATCCTCAATCAATAAGAAAATTAGCTACTCATGTTTTTTGAAATTCACACAAATAATAATTATTAAAAGAAGAATTTTCAAATTCACACAAGTAGTTAAAAAGAAAAATCTTAGAAAAGCAAACAAAAACACAAGTGTTGTGTGTGTAGAGAGGTGTGTAGAAGTTGTAGAAAACTTCTCTATTTATAGGCTTCAACATTCTCCAATTCTTCCAAGGAGTAGAATCCTTTTCCTTTTGCAATTCAATTTCCAATTCCAAGCTTTTCTCAACTCTTCCACCTTCTCTTTCCAAATTTGAGTCCAATTCTCCATCCAATTCCTAGCCCAAGTCTTCACACCCATGAGAGAAGTCCATAGAAAATTCTGGAATTTTTGCTCGCCGGAAAACTGGGATTGTGGCCGGAATTTGGCCGGAAAACGTCACCGCCGGTTACCTGGAAATTTCTCCGTCGAGAGAATATTCGACGGAATATTAATCGATCCTCCGTTAGGACTAACGGTCAAAGTGGTCAACCTTAACGGTCAGTCGTCAGTCAATCGGGTCAAGTCAGAGAGGAGTCAGACTCGAGTTAGCTTCTTACTCGGTCTTACTCAGCTGAGTTGCGGTAAGAGATCGGTTCAACGAGTCACTGGGTCGACTCGTCAGAGCAGAAAAATTCAACGAGTTTACTCTGTTTGTTGAGCTTTTCTCGAGCCGATTTCAGCCGGTTTTCTTGGGTCTTTTCTGTAACAGATCCTAGCATACATCTAAGCAATACATTCAGCATATCATCTTGATTCCTCTCTTCAAATCGATCCACAATCCCATCTCGAGTCTTGAAATTCATCCTCATTTCTTTGAGAACCCATCTCTGTCAACAGCTTACTCTCGATCTCTTCATCTTGACAATCAACAGCGCCCGATCTCCTTTCTGAGTTTAAATTGCACCAACAGCTGCTACTGAACTTCCCCAGTTTAACGTTCATCCTCAATTCGAACGGAAACAGATCCCATCCTTCCCTGAGCCATCTCTGTCAGCAGCTCTTCATCTGTTGTAAAGCAGATACAAACCCATCTTCCTCCATCGATTTCTCTGACCAACAGCAGCATCATACCCATCATCTGAGCTTCTCTGAATTAATTGCAGCATCGATTCTCAGCTCGACCTCATACTCATCTCATTTGATCTCTAATCGATCCACCAAAGATTCATCGGTCTCGGCCTTTCTTCTCTCGGTTCTCAACAGCAGCAGCTCACTGTTCTTCTCCCTCGATCTCTCGATTTGACGGAAATCCTTCACAAGCTTCCTCTCGATTTCACTCAGCAGCAGTCGCTGCTTTTCTGTTTTCTCAGGTGAACAAAAATAATGAGATGAATGAATGAAAGGTGAGTTCTTTTTAGGGCTGGAACGAAATGGATAGGTGCACCCCTGGATAAGTCCACCCCCAGACTGGGTGCTTTTAACAAGTGGTCACTTCCGATAGGGGCTAACCAAGTTGGCGGTCCCTTAACTGTCTTGGCTATTATTTAATACTTCTCCAAACATGAGTGCCCCTTAACTTTAACTTGGCTCCAGATAGTGCTCGCCCTATGAAATGACAATTATGCCCTTTTTGCTCAATTTTGGGTGATTTCTTCTTCTTTTCCTCCGTGCAACTCTATAGTAGCTACAAAACTCAAAACAAGCGTAAAATACATAATTTACACGAAAAATAGCAAAGAAAGCTGTAGGATCATAATATCGCAACGCATAGGGCTCGCGGGATCAATAAACGACGGTGCCGCGAGGGAGTCGCAGGAAGCTAAAATAAACGACGCAATGACTAACGACAGGCAAAACATAAAGAAGACGTGAAACCTGGCGAGGGTTGAAGAGTGTCGCGAGAGCGAATGTTTGTGCATCTGCGACACTTCGCGAGACATTCCCGAAAATAAAGGGTAGCTTTTGTCATACACTATGTATTACCCTATAAAAAGGGCTAAATGAGTCTGTAAGAGGGAGAGATCTTTTTAGAGGGGGAAGCAAGTCATTAGGAGAGAGAAAGTTCAATAGCATTATAGTTTTCAAGTGTAAATCCAGTTCTTGTGTAAACATTTCATGAGATCAATTAATAAAGATTCTTGTTCATACATCTTTCAAGGGAATAATTAAGTAAAACTGAGTAAGGGGTGTAGTGTGGGAAATCCTGCAACTACATATGCGCTAGAAACAGGGATTGAGCAGAGATTGACGTAGAAATTGGAAAGAATTTGGATTAACAGAGAAAAAATTTGGAGTAGATACTCAAGAATTCATTGGAAAAGAAAGATGGCTAGAAGAAGAAATGTACAAGGGCAACCAACGACTGTAAGAAGAAGTGGGAGACTTGCTGGAGAAAGGAGGAATGAAACAGGAGAATCGTCAAGGATGAATATGAGAAATAATGGAGAAGATCAGAATCAACCACCGATCTCCCGGTAGCAAACGCTACTGTGGATTATGATAGAGTAAGTGTGCATACTTGGAGATCTGATTCTGAAGACGAGAGGGAAGAGGAGCAGCAGCTGGTGAACAATGGACAAGGAGGAGGCGAGCAAGGAATGAATGGAGAAATGAATCCAGGAAACGAAGAAATTGCAGCGTTAGAAAGATTGAGACAAACAATACACGAAGAGAGACGACTAGAGGCAGAGGAACGAGCAAACTTGACAAGACAGAATCATGAATTGAGGATGGAAAATATGAGATTGCAAAATAGGAGATCAAGAAGTAGCGTGAGATCAAGTTCAAGATCGAATAGAGAAGAAAGAAGGAGAGTTTTACCAACAGAAAGTACCGAGGAAGAAAACCAACAGGAAACACAAAATCCAAGCGCAGAGCATGGCGAGAGAAGAGGGGAAATGGAAGATCGTTATATTCCTCAACCCGAAAATCTTCAAAATGAACGGAATAGGGAAGATCAAGGAAACATGCAATTCCAAGGGCCGAATGACCCAGCTGTTGAAGGAAGAATAATCTTGCACGGGAGAGAAGAATTGAGAAGAAACCGAGAGATCGAAGATGACATTGAGAGACACTACATTGAACAAGCGCGGCTAGCTCGCGAGAGAGAAAGGATAAGAGCAGAAATGGAAAATCAAGAGATGGAAGAAGCAATCCGGCAGAATAACCATGACAACCGCGAAAGAAGGAGGGAACAAAATCGTACCAATAGAAATATTAACGAAGAATATGAGAGGGTGCAGATGAGAGCTGAGAGACAGCCAAGAAGAGAGAATAACCGATATAATGGCGTGCGAATTGACGAAAGAAACGAAGAAGAGCGTCGCAGGGAAAGAAGAGGAGAAAATAACGAGCAGGAAGGTCAAAATAGGCACGAGCGAAGAAGGAGAGAAGCAGAGCTAAAAAGACCAAGTAGAATCAAATTCGAGGCAAATGAACAAATCTTAAGAGAACTAGCTGAAATGAGAGGATTACGAACAATAGAAGGGAAGGAGGAAGGAAACAATTGGACGAAGCCATCGCAGAAGCCGCGAAGAATCCCTTCACGCTAGAAATAGATGGGAGGAATACCTCCTAAGTGCAATCTACCTGCATTAACCAACATCTTTGATGGAACAACTTTGTGCGGTACAACATATCAAGGCTTATATGAGATGTATGTTGCAGTGGGAGAATCATGATGCCATCCGGTGCAAATATTTCGCATCAAGCTTAATAGGAGAAGCATTAAAATGGTTTGAAGGTCTGCCAAGGAACACAATCACATCATTTAATCATTTACAAGCCACATTCCTGGGAGCATACATAAGTAACAACTCTTCGCGACCAGGTATTGAAGATGTATTTGGGTTGAAACAAAGGGTTGGCGAGAGCTTAAGGAGTTGACAATAAGATGGAGGACCATGTGTAGCGAAATGGCGGGACGAGTTGAGGAGAGATATCTCATACTCTCATTTGTGAATGCTCTCTTCGCGACTAACTTGTTATACATTCAAATTTTTAGAATCAAAAATACAATCACGATGGCGTAAGCTGAGAATTACAGGGAAGAATATATTGCCTTAGAAGAAAGACATAATGAAATGAATTCTTATCCGATCGCGAACACAAACTCGAATGTCGAACGCAAGCTTGTTACCTCAATTCATAAATACAGTGGCGAGCACTTCGCAAGGACTGACAAGCAAGGAAAGCTGATGAGGGACAGCAGAAGATAGTAGCTATGGGAAGCCACGATCAGGAAGAGTTTGAACGAGAAAGGAACTATTACAACCGTAACAACAATAATAAGATTCAGAGGCTAGATCATGTGCAAGAAACTTATGGTGGACGAAGGCAAAATAACCGTGGAGGGCAGAGAAATCGCAGAATAGTATGGGAAGAGATAAGGATGCCCCCACTGAATGCTAGTGTTGAACAGATCTGGGAAGCTATACTTGTGATGGAAAATGTACCAGCACCTTGGAACGTTGGAATGGAACCACCGCCGGGTGATAGGAGTCATGAGTTTTGTTCTTACCATCGCTTCCATGGGCATCAAACAAACGATTGTAGAAACATAAAGAGAATTATTCTCAGGATGATTGATCAAGGGAAGCTGAATCACTTTCTAAAGGGAGAAGAAACAGGTCAGACATTACCACCACCACCAGAGATGCATAGAACAGTGTCAGCGAAAGGAAAGGAAACATTTGTGATAGAAGTTGGAACAAAAGCTAAAAATTTAAACTGCAACTCTATCGTCCACTCTTATCGTACAATCGAAGATTTTCATGACAACGTGCTCAGTAGAGTCTTTGCGAGAGATGCTAATGATAAAGAAATAATGAGTCTGGCGAGAATGACGCAGTTAGAAAAGTGGCAACTGAAGACTATTTCTTTCTCTGCAGATGAAGTGCCAAAAGGAAGAGAAACACATGATAGCCCGTTGGTTGTGAAACTAGAGATTAACCCTAAACCAGTTGATGAAGAAGATGATGAAGCAGAAGCTTGCTGGGCAATCAACCGAATCCTAATCGACACCGGAAGCTCAGTGAATATTCTCTTTTACCATACTTACAAGACGATGGGAGGAAAAGATGAGGATTTGATCCCCTCGACATACAAGATATATGGCTTTAATGGCACAGCAAACAAGCCAAAGGGAGAGGTTCACATGAGAATACCTCTACAAGGATTATCAACTGACGTTTTATTCTGTGTGGTTGATGTGGAATCCCCGTATAATGCACTAATTGGGAGGCCATGGCTTCATGAAATCTTGGGGGTCGCCTCAACATACCATCAATGCATAAAATTTCCACACCCAAACGGCATTGGTATCATACAGGGAGATTGGAAGGAATCGCAACAATGTCATGAGGTCGATATAGAAAGCTGCGAAGAAAGAAATGCCAAAAGAAAGGGTTGGAAGCAACATGTGAGAGATGAGCAGAGAAAGGAAAAACTGATGGTGGATGCTATAGAAGTAAGGACTGAACATACCTCGCGAGGTGAATACCTAGAGACAGGCGAATGTTATGATAATAGAGGAGCAAAAGATATGAGAAACAAAAGGCATAAGAAGTAAATAATCAACAAAAACAGGAGAAAAGGTAGCAATTGAAGTAATGATGTGCGAGAATCTTGCAGTCAAGAGTATATGGGAATTCAGTTAAGAAATGAAAATGAAAATACAACAAATGAAACAGAACTATGCGAATACTTCGTAAACAAATATCAAGACAAATAATGAAGCATGAATGATTGAATGATTTAACAAATATGAATGAGTAAAAGAATGGGACGAACCTTTATGGCGTACACCCTAGTTCGCGAATAACATTTCGTAAGAGGCAAATGTAAGACCTAACGTGCGTCATATAAGGGGTATCTCTCGCCATGGTTCGGGGGAAGGTTACACCGCTCCACGAAGCCGAACCATGAAAATTTGGGGCCCATGAAAGCCTATCGGAGGAGGAGATACCTTGGATTCCCAACTATATATGTAGGTTATACCTGGTTGGGCGACCGAGGGTCTCTTCCTAGGAGTCAGTGTATGCTCAAGGCGTCGAGGTACACGGTTGAGCCAGAGTGCCCGGGATGGATGAACCTACCCTGGCCATTCTTGGCAAGTCTTGGCATATGTTGCACTCGCCCGAAGAAAACTCCACTTAGGGTGCAGTCTCGTAACCATAAACCATATAGGTATAAGGGATAAGAGGTCTGCGAAAACAACCAGTTGTTGTTAAGACCGGATGGGAGGAGCTAGTCTTGTATGGCCGATGTTTCGCCTCCTTGAAGGGGCAAAGGGGAGATGATAAGGCGACACTCTCCATTAGGGGAGTGTCAAAACAGACGCAAATGTCATAAGGCTATGTTTTCGCAAGAAAATTTAGACTTGTCATATTTGTGCAATGATCCTGCAGAGGCAATAATACTAACGCGAGGGTAAGGCGAGATCAATGGGTCTTTACACGAAAGTGTACGGACGTCTGCGATTTCGTCGCCGCACGACGGCAATGTCATGGGGCTTTATGTTCGCAAGGATATTTAGGCCTGTCATATTGTCGCAACTAAAACATCCTGCAGAGGCAAAAATACTTGGAAAATGATAAGGCAGGATCAATGGGTCTTTACATGCAAGTGTAAAGACGTCCTGCGATTTTGTCGCAATAAAAGGTAAGGGGGAAGACCTCTAATTAGGGAGGTCTAACTCGGAAGACCACACAAAAATGATAAGGCAGGGTCAATGGGCCCTTGCTTGACAATGTAAGGGCGGCTTGCGACCTTGTCGCAATGAGAAGAGATAAAATACATTTATGAAGATAAGGCAAGGTCAATGAGCCATTACATGAAAATGTAAAGGCGGTCTGCGACCTTGTCGCAACAAAAAGAGATAGAATTCTCAATTCATGAAGATACCCGCGACTTCGTCGCGACGATCCATTTCAATAACAATAAAATACATGATGACAGCTAAAATCTTCCATCTGAAGATAAATAACAGAGGCAAGTATGGGAATGGGGAAGATGGAATATTGTTATTCATCTTCCGATGAAAGAGTTATACATCAATAATGCTAGCTAATTATATTACAAGAAAGAACTGCCGAAAAAGGGGAGTGAAGATTGAATTTATGAACAACAGTTCAAGAAGTACACTACAATAAAAAGATACAGAAATGTACAATAATCACAGGTGGCGAAGGAAAACAAAAAGAATTATCTCTTTGGTGATTCTTCTCCTTTATCTGATTCTTCAGTTCCATTATCCTCATCGCCAGAGTTTTCTCCTTCGCTAGCCTCACTATCAGAAACGTCTGAGACAGGCAGATTCTCGGGAACTTCTACAGAAAGCCAGGGGTATGAATGAAGAGGGATTTTGTGGTCATTACAAACATACTCCATGGCTTTGTTACGATAACGAACTGCATCGTTATTAAAATTCGCCACAGTCGTTTCAAATTGTTTCTTCAACTTGGAATACTTGTTATTGCGAAGGGAGAGACTCTTTGTATTTGTTGTTTTTCAGATTCGAGTTCTTCAATTCTCGCTGGAAAATTCCTGGCGAGTTGTTCTTTTTCAGATTCAAGCTCTCTAATTCTAACATGAAGCCTCTTCTCGGATTCTGCAAATAAGTAACAACAAGTGAGTAATTTACAAGCAATACTACAAGGGTAAGAAGCAGCAAGGTATAATAAGCAACCTTCTCTGTCAGATATCATATCTTTAACCAAGGAAGTATGCTCGGCATGAAGACTAACATCAACACCTAGGTTATTTCTGGCATTATCTAAAACTTTCGCAGCCCAGGCGAATTCATCGTCACTATTTATAACAAGGAGCGAACGAATTTGATCTTCTCGCTCACTAAGCAAGGAATTCTGGCGAAGCAATTCATCTCGCTCAATTTGTAGTTCAAGAAGAGATTTTTGAAATGTTGCTAATGCTTGTGCACCATTGTTAGCAATGCGATCTTTTTCATCTATATGGTCACTAATTTTCTTCCTCAAAATTTTGGTTTCTTTATGAGATTCGAGAAACATTTGTTTAAATTGGTTGGCAGCACTTAAACCAGATCTATGTTCAATTTCTAAAAGGCGATACTTGGCCTGGAGTTCATTTAATGAAAGGGAGTTAATTTTGTTCGATGAACTACTTAAAGAGTTGTTGAGATGAGCGAGAAGAAGATTATTATCCATAGGTTCAGGAAATGTATGGAGAAGAATAGCCTCATCGGAGAGATTATATACATCTGCGAAAGTAATAAGTTAGGTAGCAATAGGCGACCGATAAAATAAAAATAATAAAAGGAGGTAACATTTTATACCATAAAGTTGCTGATTAGCGTTCTGAAGAGTGGACACCCTATCCTTTTGGGAATAAAGTTCGGTTTTTAACTTTTGAATCCTCTCGTCTTTATCGCGAGACGACGCAGCTTCGATTTCTAATTCTCGACTCCTCTTGTTTAATTGAGAGTTCTTCTTTTCAAGATGACTGCGTCTTCTCTCGAGATCTGAGGCAACTACAAAAGAAGTTCTTCCAACCTATAAAAGAAGATAGAAAAATCATTAATATATATATATTTAAAAAATTTAAAATTAACAGGGAAGTATAACGGCATGCGTACCAAAGACCCAAGTGCATTCAAGAAGTCAGGAGATACAATTCTAGAGGCTCCATTGAAAGAATCATTGCCTTCTAGTAAAGTAGCATTACACACATTTGCGAGAGTCCCGCAAAGGGAAGCTAGAGGAGCGTCTCCCATTCCTTGGAAAGAGTCTGAGAAGATGCTAGATAACCGATCCATAGGAGAACCGGTCAATGGAATCTCTTTAGCGAGAGAGAGATTCGAATCATGATCATCTTCATCAGAAGATTCGGAGCTTGAGTTAAGGCAAGAAGAAGATTGAATCTTTCGCTTCTTAGTCAATGGAGCAGAAGATTTATTTTTGCGACCAACGGTTTTGCCCTTACTTTTAATCTTCGCGGCTACAGCTTCTTCAACTCCAACCTTCGCATACGGTTAAAGATAAGAAAAAGAAGCAACAATATTGTTTCAAATAACAAAGGAAATGTTTCTTACTTCATCCGTAAGCGATCGAAGTATCGCCAGGGTACTCTCCAACGGATTATCCTTGTATTTTCTTCTCAATTTGGTGATCTGAAAAATTTCACAAACTCAGCAAATATAAAAAGAAAGTTACAAAGGCAAGATTTAAAATGGGAAACATACCTCTTTTGCCTTGTCGGGCCATTTGAATTCCCAAGGATGATATCCTGCGAGATTCGCAGGAAGAACGTGCGAGCCCGCGATATAAGGGCCATTTAAAATTAAGGGTACAACCCACCACTTCTCATCTTTGGAGTGGCGAGGAGTAGTATTATTGCCCGGGTGCCAGTCAATATCTTGCATGAGCAATTTATCCTCAGGGACATTATCCTTCTTCTTCAGGCGAATACCCCAGCGAGATTTCGCATTCCTCATCTTTATCACTGAATAATTTTCAAAAAAGTTCTCTACAGTGTACTTCTCAGCAGCTATTTCCAAGTCTGCGAAATCGGGGTGTCTAACAGTAGTAGGGTATAAAGATCCTTTGCCCGCACCACGATTCGCGAACTCCAGCATTAGGCGAATGCAGTCGCCACTCAATTGATAAACAGCCCGAGAGAATTTTTCATGGGCCAAGATTTCATAAAACAAAGGCATCTCAGGATTGTATAAGGGGATGGGAAGCCCTGCGAGAAGCTGGCCCAGCGAGATTATAATCTTTTGATCATCACAAGGATGATCGGAAAACAATTTTGCAGAAAGAATAGATGAAGGTTCTTGATCGGGAATGGTTGATAGAGTGAAACCCTTCTCGAGCAACTTCTGTTGAACTTCATCAAAAGAAGCTTTGTATGCACGACTAATGAAAGCCATTATCGGTATGGGAATGGATGGGAGGTTAAAGATTAGGATCAGCGTTAGAAAGAGACGAAGAAAAGATTTGCGATGTAGCGAAGCGCAAATTGCGGAAGGAGAGAATCAAAGAGAAGTTGCGAGAGAGAAACTAAAGAATGAAAAGGAGAGGAAAAGAAAACTATATATAGGGAAAAAGATCCTCGAGAAAAACGAGGTCATTTAATGCGAGAAGAGACATGAACGGTCAAGAATAAACGGTAGAAAGAGACGTGTCAAGAAAAGACATTAATAATCAGAATCCGTGTAAAAGTACAAAACTGAAACAAATAAAGATAAGCAGTCGCAGCAAGTCAAAAGAATCACTCTCATGATACTCTTCCTTCGGGGAGAAATATGAGGAGAGACAGGAGACGACACTTCGTATATATCTCAAAGAAGATTCGGAACTTCGCAAAAGAATAGAGGCAAGTACGTACTTTTCAAGTACAGTATTCTTCTGCTCGTTCCATCATCAGCAAAGACCAAAGATTACTACAACAACAGATTTTTCCTTAAAGATCGCTCTTCAAGCAATATTCAAGGAAAAAGAGGCAAGATGTAGGATCATAATATCGCAACGCATAGGGCTCGCGGGATCAATAAACAGCGGTGCCGCGAGGGAGTCGCAGGAAGCTAAAATAAACGACGCAATGACTAACGACAGGCAAAACATAAAGAAGACGTGAAACCTGGCGAGGGTTGAGGAGTGTCGCGAGAGCGAATGTTTGTGCATCTGCGACACTTCGCGAGACATTCCCGAAAATAAAGGGGTTCACGGACCTTGAGTCTATATAGATACTGATTGAGTAGAGGTTGAGATATTAACTCTATACATATTTTCAAGGATCATTAAGTTGAACTTCTTGCAATTGTGTTAAGTTTTGTCTATACAGGTTGCTGAATGAAAAAGTTTGGTGTATTTGGTATCCCATGCGTTTTCAATTGGTATCTGAGCTGCAAACACTGCTGAACAAATAAGTCTGTGTTTGAAGAGATCTATACTATGGACAAGAGTGCAATCTCAATCAACGTACCACCAGATTTCGATGGCACAAATTACTTAAGGTGGAAAAAATGCTATGCGTTCCTTTTTACAAGCTTGTGACTTTCAGACTGAAAAGACGATGGTACCCAAATACACCACAATCTTTTTGTTTCAACCTGTAAGTCTTCTTACCAAGTGTGATCGTCTATGGAGTAAGTCGAGATAATACAACAACTTCGGTTTTCACACTTTGTGTGATTGTCTATGGATACGAGATCGAGATAATACGACTACCAAAGTGTGATACTTGATAATAGGTTCGGATTTAGCCAAACTCTATAGGATCACTATCAAGTATATCGGAGTTAACGTAAAATGCAATTTAAATTAGATTATATAAACAAATACAACTACGGAAAACAAAAGTAAATCACACGATAAGATTTTGTTAACGAGTAAAACTGCAAGTGTAGAAAAACCCCGGGACCTAGTCCAGAATTGAATAATCTCATAATTAAGCCACTATACAAATTCTATACCAACTTCGTATAGTTGATACCAAGCAACTACCCCTAGTTCACTTAGTTTCCTCAGTATCCATGCGCTCCCGACTTCGAAGGTCACGCACTGGTACAATTTCTTTGGATCGTATTCCAAACAGTAAAGGAACAACAAATCTGTTTGGTAACAACTCTATTGATTCTTTCAAGATAAAGATATCTCAAGTCATACGCAAAGGCTCTTCCGTTTAATCTAATAAACTCCTTTGCCTGGTTAGATCAATCTATCCAATAACTACAAAAGCAGTTAAATTTAGATTCACAATCAATCAGTATAGATCTCAACGAGAAACTATAAAGTGATGCCGATCTCACGCAACTAATCAATCGAATAAATCCGATTCGAGGTGGATCCAAGCCGATCAAGGTTTGTGCACACACAAATATATATGAACTAATAAGAAATCTTCTTCGTCTTCAAATCTTCTTTAATGTTCAATAATAACCTTCACAACACCACTTGAATCTCTTGTGATCAATCACACATAGAACAGAGTCTATTAACAATAGATTATCACAAGATGTCTTTAGATCTACAAACAGTTCTAAAGATCCCGTCGATACTTCGATCTAGTTTGAGTGAATCTTATATCAGAAGAGAAGATTCTCAAGAAATAAACAAACTAGGTGCAATCAAAGTTTCAACAACCGTTAGTCAATCAAATCAATCGAAAAATAATAACACTGCAATTATCTAGTTTCCCACCAATGGTACTCGTAGAGCTTCTTGATCCCACAGAAGTCTTTTAACGATCGGTCGTAAGAGATTTCACCTAATTAGGATACTTTCCTCTCCGATTAGACGGCTCCACCAGAGACAACAAGAAATGAAGTTTGCCTGGCTCTTAGGATAGTTTGATAGAAATGCAAACTTAGGTATTTATATACCAAGGATGCCTGGACACCAAGGAATTTCCAAAACCGAAAATATTCTCAAGATATGCAATGAATAGCAAGATTCGGTTTTCCTAATTCCAATAAATGCTTGTCCAAATTTTCCGAAATCTCTTAATAGAAAATCTCCAATTAGTAAATGCACATTACTAATTTTTATTCTCTAGAGATATGTATTTAATTGCTGGTAATTAAAGCATATAAAACCAAAACATTTAGTTAAAAGATTCTCAGTTTATTTCGGTACAAAGTATCCTTGTGTACGAAGGAATATCTTTGAACAATAAATGATAAGAGATATTGTACGTATTCAAAGTATGTTGACATCTTTTCACTGTAAATCCTTATTCATATTTACATGGATTTACGTTCTTGGAATCTGTTATACCACAGTTCCAAACAAGTTTAAAATCGGTTGACCTGTATTCCAAGATAACTATGTGATTGATCAATTTTCGATTCACATACATCAGTTCAATCAGTTATACCAATCACTAGGATCGGTTATACCTTGATATGGAAATGCTTGTGATTGGTCACACAAGTTACCAGGACCGGTTACATCAATTACCAGGATCGGTTACCATATTCCCATGGTATTGCTTGTGATCAGTCACACAAGTTACTAGGATCGGTTACACCAATTACCAGGACCGGTTACCAATTACAAGGATCGATAACACAACACTCTGTGATCGGTCACACCAATTACTAGGATCAATTACACCAATTACTAGGATCGGTCACACCAATTACAAATATCAATCATACCATCTCATGGTGATTACTTAGGATCGGTTACACCAATTAATAAAAATCAGTCTGTAGATGGGGCAAAACGATTCTCTCTTTACTAGTAATGCAACCTCAGTTTCCTTTTATTGCATATTCATCTCCTTTGGCTATGAAATTTTTTATGAGCATCTGCATCATCACATCAATTTTGTAAAAAAATTTCAAAACATACCACAATGAGTCAAGCTTAAGTTGCTTTACTGTCGTATCTGGAGCAAACTTGAAACTAGTTGTTTCCAATTTAGGAGACAACTTGTGCTAGTTGCTTCCAATATTGGAGACAACTTGAGCAAGTTGCTTCCCAAATGAGATACCATATAGATTCTTGTTTTCTGGATTTTGAGAACAACTTGAAACAAGTTGCTTCAAACTTGAAAACAACTTGAGCAAGTTGCTTCCACCTTTGGAGACAACTTGAGAGTTAACACATGTACCACTGTTCCCCCAGCCAAACATTTATCTCACAACAACCAAACTCAATATGTGAAGCATGAAATACAAGATAAGCTACACTAGATTAACAATACCTAATTAATCTTACTCAAGTATGTAAATTTCATATCTATACAAACCACATTAGGATTTATATTTCATTCAAGCATAAGCGAAGGGTTCCACACATACTATATCGAAGTAGGCCTCTAACTGAGATAGTTATGCACTGGAGACTGGGATATATTCCATCTCAAAAGCTTACGCACCTAATATGCGCGCCTCATCTCTTTATCATTTTCATATTTAACAAATGCATAACCCCGAGAAGCACCGGTTACTGCAGATTAGATTAAAAAAGGAAGTATTACAAGTTAAAACCATATAATACGTGGTAACCACAATAGAACTGCAACAATCTAAGGTAGGAACTTGCACAATTACACATAATCTATTCAAGTACCAGTTGTTTCCAAAACTGGGAACAACTATCACAAGTTGCCTCCAAATATGAAGTCAACTAGTATAGGTTGTCTTCCAAATCTGTAGTCAAATAATTTTCCTGTAGAATGATTGCAGAGATTCAAATAACTACTTTCTAATCACTAAGTTGATATAAAGATTTGACATACACTCCAGTAGAACCATTAGAATTTGAGAAACTCAGGCTTTCACATTAGAATTTTGAGAATTTCGTCGATTATTCGGCGGTTAAACAATGAAACAAAAACCACCCAAAAACCATGAACAATTCAATCAACAAACACCACCCAAAAATAGAAACTCAGGTTATCACTAAGTCAGCTCTAATACAATGAACAATGAACAACCCAAAAACCTATAGTTTTTTCGGTTGTATTACATTTGAATAATCAACATTAAATTACATATTAAATTGAACAAAATAAGTATGAAATATAACAAAAACAAGTAAACCAACAAAATCACTGTGATTTGTTTTTTTTTACCTTTACTGATCTTTTAACACTAGCAAAGGCATTTGATTCCTTAAATACCAGCAGAAGAATCAGTTAATTTGTCTTTCATCACATGCAACATCAAATCAAAGAAATATCAGTGACGAATCAATAAGCGATGAATCGAACTATTTTTTGAAGATAAATCATGTATGAAACCCTAAAAATTGAAATCGAATGAAATTTAAACTTAATTCAAACACATAATCGTTGTTTACCTTCGATTTGATCTCTATTCAGAGTGTTGCTGTTGATGATTCACATTAATTCATCTCTAAAACCTAATTTTCTCGTGTTTTTTGTTTTGTTTTTCAGTTAGATTTGATGTTTTAAATCAAACAACAGTATAGCTCTACTGATTTCGATTGATTTTGTGTTTGATTTTCGAAGATTTAATCGGTAATTTTCAGCTTTTTTTCTTCAGTTTTCGATTCAATTTTTTTCTGCAGAGAGAGACAGAAGGGAAGAGAAATTGAATAAAATGAAAATAACGCCCGTATTAATCTCTGGCTGACGGTTGTGTGTATTTATCGAGGGATATTTTAGTAATTGGACAATCCGTTTATTGGGCTTCTAGGAGCCTAAGGGTATATTTTAAGTTGATATGGGTATTTTTTAATGGACCTCATACTAGGGGTATATAGATAATGTTCCCTTATAAAATCGAATGATTTTTTGGGCACTACTCAAAAATGGTGGGGGACTACTAAGTGATAAAATATCTACCCTATAATTATAAGGGGTGTCCTAAAGTGTGGAAATGACTAATTGTTGATGGTGGTTTTTAGCTTAGAGTTAAAGTCGTAAAACCCTAGTCAGACAGTGACGTCACAGAACTTGATTAATAATGTCCAAACCAAGCACATTTATTGAACCCTTTAATTTGTCTGCGAGAAAATTACCAAGGTACCTTTTTTCTAATTAATTACTAATTAGGGTTTCGATAGGCCAACACCTTAATTCCCACTCCACTTGTGCCAATGGCAAACCGTGCAAGCCACACCCACCGCGCCAAGGCATACCAACCATGCTATCCGCACCCTTGTGCCAACGGCAAACCGTGCCAGCCACACCCACCGCGCCAAAGCATGCCAACCATGCTAGCCGCACCCTTGTGCCAACGGCAAACCGTGCCATCCACACTCACCGCGCCAAGGCATCCCAACCATGCAAGCCGCACCCTTGTGCCAATGGCAAACCGTGCCAGCCACACCCACCGCGCCAAGGCATGCCAACCATGCTAGCCGCACCCTTGTGCCAACGGCATGCCAAACCCTTGGCCCCACCATGCCAAGCCAAACCGCACATTGCCTTGGCCCTAGCCATGCTATCCGCACCATGCGCCCATGGCATGCCAAGCCCTTGGCCCCGCCATGCCAAGCCAAACCATTCACGCCAAACCCTTGGCCCCACATGCCAAGCCAAACCGCACCTTGCCTTGGCCCTAGCCATGCTAGCCGCGCCATGTGCCAACGGCATGCCAAACCATTGGCCCCACCATGCCAAGCCAAACCGCACCTTGCCTTGGCTCTAGCCATGCTAGCCGCACAATGCGCCCATTACATGCGAAGCCCTTGGCCTAGCTATGCCAAGCCAAACCATTCACGCCAAACCCTTGGCCCCACATGCCAAGCCAAACCGCACCTTGCCTTAGCCCTAGCCATGCTAGCCGCGCCATGTGCCAACGTCATGCCAAACCCTTGGCCCCACCATGCCAAGCCAAACCGCACCTTGCCTTGGCCTTAGCCATGCTAGCCCACCATGCGCCCATGGCATGCCAAGCCCTTGGCCCCGCCATGGCAAGCCAAACCATTCACTCCAAACCCTTGGCCCCACATGCCAAGCCAAACCGCACCTTGCCTTGGCCCTAGCCATGCTAGCCGCGCCATGTGCCAACGGCATGCCAAACCATTGGCCCCACCATGCCAAGCCAAACCGCACCTTGCCTTGGCCCTAGCCATGCTAGCCGCACAATGCGCCCATTGCATGCCAAGCCCTTGGCCCCGCTATGCCAAGCCAAACCATTCACGCCAAACCCTTGGCCCCACATGCCAAGCCAAACCGCACCTTGCCTTGGCCCTAGCCATGCTAGCCGCGCCATGTGCCAACGGCATGCCAAACCCTTGGCCCCACCATGCCAAGACAAACCGCACCTTGCCTTCGCCCTAGCCGTGCTAGCCGCGCCATGTGCCAACGGCATGCTAATCCCTTGGTCCCACATTCCTAGCCGCGCCACCATGCTGGCCTTTCCTACACGGCTGCCAAAAAACGAAGGCGTGCGACGATCCACGCCCCCTTCAATCCCGGAGCCCTAGCCATCCAAGGTTCCGATGCATGGTAAGCAAAAAAACCTAAGTTTGGCCTCGCCAAACCATGCCATCCAAGGTTACCATGTTTGGCCTTCCCTACGCGGCTACCAAAAACGAAGGCGTGACGATCTACGGTCCCCCTTCAATCCCAAGAGCAAATCCTAGCCATCCAAGGTTAAAACCTAAGTTTGGCCCGAAAACCTAAGTTTGGCCACGCCAAACCATGCCATGCCAACGGCATACCAACCTAGCCGCGCCACCATGCTGGCCTTCCATACGCGGCTACCAAAAACGAAGGCGTGCGAAGATCCACGGTCCCCCTTCAATCCCAGGAGCAAATCCTAACCATCCAAGGTTACCAGACGACGCATGGTAACCTTTGGCCCGAAAACCTAAGTTTGGCCACGCCAAACCATGCCATGCCAACGGCATGCCAACCTAGCCGCGCCACCATGCTGGCCTTCCCTACGCGGCTACCAAAACGAAAGCGTGGAACGATCAACGACGATCTTTCCTCTGGAGATGCAAAATCTCGACTATCGAAGGTCACCAAGCTAGCAAGTCTCCCCAGTGCGACTTGCCAGACAACAAAAACATGCTACATGTTTTCCACAAAAACATTCGAGACATCAACACATATCACAAACTGGGGGATCCTCTTTGGGTATTGGTTTGGCGGTTTACAGCATGCGGCGTACACTACGCCCGTCATAAGGAAGTGTCATAAGGATGAGGCGGTTAGTAAATACAGGGAGTTAATGGTGAAACGTTCTTTTTATGGAACATCAATTCCATGCGTTAACGGTTTTATGGAACATCAATTCCGTGCGTTAACGGTTTTATGGAACATCAATTCCATGCATTAACGTTACCACCTCCTCCCATTTATTCACCCATTCCTTAATGAGACCGGAGTACGTTTCACTTCGACTTGTATAAATAGGTCTTACCTATTTCCACCGAACAACAAGTTCATTCGGGAATATACAACACTCAGAAAATACTTGCTAGCTTACCATTTGTTAGCCTTCCCACTTTTCTGATACAAGTCACAGTGACACAACTACTCTTCCAGTATCAACTATTCTGGTCTCATCACTTTCCTTGCTTCCCTCCCCGAAACCAACCCATTTTCCTTCACTTTATGACCGAAGCAAGTATGGAACAACCATTTCTTGGTTTAGGACGGACTTGTACAGATTGATCTCTCGAATCTAAAGTATTCCCTTGCAGTACATTGTTTAGGGTTTAAGTTCGTTTCTCACTCGCACACCCGAAATTACCAAAATCAGCATAAACTATTTTCACCCTCAAACAATTGGCGACCACAGTGGGAGATTGATCTTTCGGTTACAATGTCAATATTCGACCATCGATCTCATGCTTCGACCCAGACATCAAGATGGTAGAAGAAGGCGATCCGCTCAAGGATCGACGGATCAGTTACCAGACGGCTCGGTTATCAGTCATGACACGACAAGGGATGACTGGGGACTTCCCAGAAAATTGAAGCAAACGATCCGCCCTAGAATCAGCAAGGCAACTCAGTAACGACTGGGGACTTTCTACAATCACGGCGGCGCTTCCCATAAAACTCAGTATTACACCCGGAAGGTCCCCTTTTCATCAGGAGACCTGAGAAACCGAGTAAGTCTTACCTAGAAAAGATACATGGTTTGCTATTTCAGGTTTCCATGAGAATGAAAAAACCGATAGTCATGTTATGTTTCATCCCATGTCATCTACCAAACGCACGGTTCCATGGTTTTTCTGGGATGCTTGCAACACTTTCAATCATAACCAAGACAACATTCATTCCTAAACAATTCATTCCAAAAGAATAATCCAAAACCATCAAGGTAACATTTATCTGTCAACCCCAAAAATCCAGAAAATCAAAACCATAAACCAGGCGTTTCCATTTGCCTTTAAAAAAAAGAATCTAAAAATAAGAAGTTCAAAAGACAGAAATGTATTCAAGGAAAGTATTCCAACAACGGCTTGCTCCTCTTAGCAAAGGCCTCCCTCGTGCTCTGGAGAGCCGCCCTTTTCAACTTCACCTGCCTGCAAATTTTTTTGAATTCCGCTTCCTGCTTCTTCACCATGTCTGCGGAAGGACCTTCGACTGTTTCGGCCAGCAGCTTTTCCACCTCAGAGAGACCGTCAGCGAACCAAGGAGCATTGAACTCGAACTTTATGCACATATCGTGATGGAACCTCCAGCTTGAGATTACATCCCGAGAAACCGTGTGACCAGTCACATTACGCATGTCGTCAATCGAAGACAAGGCTTCCTCCACACGCGTGACCAGCGCGTATCGGCTAGTAATTTTCTTGGTCGTGGCAATATGACCATAACTTTCCCATATCTTGGTGTATAACTCCGCATGTTTAGCTGGCACGCTAAATCCCCCAATCAACACGTGACCCGGATAAGGAACCAGGTATGGAGGAACAAAGGTGGCGCCTGCGACTGCATCAGTAACTGGCAAAGGATTCCTAACAACAATTGCGCCAACATTCACATGAGCAATCCTCGTTGTCTGAGTCACAACGACGCTTCCATCTTGATCGACCTCTGTTTCAAAGCCACCAGGTTTGGCTGACACGGCTGGAGACGAATCCATGTCTCCACCAGCTTCCGTCTCAAGTTCATCTTCAGAACCGGCTTTGCTCTGTGATATCACGGCTTAGACACTCTTCAAAAAAAAATGGAGAAGACTCACTAATTCGCTTTCAGACCGACTGGAGGAAGATTCAACACTACTATCAGAAGAACTACTCTCGCCATCTCTGGACTCTGAGCTTTCATCCTTCTTGGGTTCTCCATCGCCGTGGAAAAGCTCAGCACCGCCACCCTCCGTCTCGGGAAGGGTCGTTTTATGATAACTCGCAAGCTTGGTAAAGGCATTCACACTGCCGAGACCCTGGACGAGATGCAAAGGCGGATACTCAGAAAGGAAAACAAGGATATGAACGATCTAACTAAAGTCAAGAGGAAAATCATACGTACCCGCATATTGGAAGAACTAAAAGTCGGTAGAGCTGCAGAACCTGACTGGAAACCGCCTGCACGATTTTTAGACCTTCGCTCCTTCGCTTGGGGACTGTCCGCGTCCGGACCGACGGATTTTCTTTTAGCTAAAGAAATATCCCTCAACAACGTATGCTTTGCTAAAATCGCGACAGAGGGCCTACCACGGGTGTTTCCACTACGAGCTTCACAAATTCCTGGATGACAAGAAATTCATTCTGCCAGAACGTGTTGTACTTGGAAGTAGTCGAAGGATTTCGTTCCGAAAGCAAGAAAGGGAGACTTTTGCCCGGCACGAGAACACTAGCATCGATAACGTCCGGAAGTGAGTCCTCTGGAGTTACCAGCTGACGAACGAGAGGGATCCCTTGGTCGAAACCCATATGCCGAGCTGCCCGATCGATATTGTAGGATACTGCCTGACACGATCCTCGGAAGAAAGACGGTATATAACCAGACGTACAACTTCACATGAATACAACTTCGCCGACGCCCAGGTTCCCTTCGTCAGAAAGCAAAGACATGTTTGGAGCAGAAGAAAAAGTATTAACCTGGACTATGGATGTACACACTGGGGCCCATGGACGAAAATTAACAGCGCACGAATTATCGAGGAAATCATCCAGGTTTGAGCCAGCTCTTGGACGCCTATTCGACCGGCGAAGTATTCTCGAGCCACCCCAAGGTGCAGGGAGTGAAGCCAACGGTTTAGGAGCGTATTTTTCAAAATGCTCTCATAGACACGCCTGGAGAAAAGCAACGTGAATATACGAGTCCACTTTCATGTAACCATTTGAAGCGCGCATGTCCATAGCCAGATGATCCAAGTGAGTGTACAGAGAACCGAGAAACAAGCCACCAATGGGGAGAGCGACTCCTTTCGCCAATCTTATAGCAAAATTGATGAGTTCCGGCCTTATCTCCTTTTTACCAGAGCCATCATCGAAAACATCCCGGGACAACAAAAGAGCCAAGAATGCCGCGAAATAGAGTATATTATTCTTTTGATTCGGTGCCAGCTCATCGGGAAACCATTGAGACATCCACCAAATATAGAAATACTTCATCTCGTTCTCTTTCCGAACAAACCCTTTCGACTTCGCAACTAGGGCAATACGCATTTTTTTTTCTTCATCATCTGACAGCTTGATGTTAAGGTTTCCTGTCATGGGAAGATTCAGCAGGATGGCCACACTTTCAAAGGATATAGTCATTTCTCCCCACCTGCATATGGATGTGTGAGTATCCGGACACCACCTGGAGATGAAAGAAACCAAGCCCGGGATGTCTTTCGTAATTTGAAGTGATGCAGAAGCCACGACAGCATCAATGATTTGCGCCTTGGTAAAACTATCTCTTACACAATCTTGACTTATCATAAATCGCATCCACTCATCGAAGGAACGCAATGGACTCACAGAGATTTTGAAATCAATAAGATAGGCGGAATACTCTTTCCTCTGAAGATAAAACCGTATTACATTTCCGGGCAGAACCGACCGATCCCCTCCCTCACTCTCCGAACCGGTCAGAAGAATCGGCGCATGTTTAAGATAACTTCTCCTGGCAAAAACTATCGTGAAGAATTCATCATCCACGTTTAGATTGGAATTACCAACATCCTTTGGTACGGCAGAAATTGTTGACATCCTAACGAAAATTCTCTTACGCTACTTTCACCTCCGAGATAACTACAATGGAACAATACGAGCATAGATTATTACGGAAAGTGCATGGAAATCATTTTATCGGACGTAAGAGAGCCATCTTGGACACAAACCAATTGGTTTCAAAGTCATTTTGTGCATATGCGAAGAAATGGGGACTCGATGGACTCGCATCACCGCTTCATGCAGCCGGAAATTTGCGCCTAGCCGAATAGGCGCGCCCCACCAAAGGAAATCATACACACGGCTACATCAGAAAAAGGGGGAAACCCTAAAAGCTAGTTCTTTCACGGGAAAGGAATGGCAATCCTCGTGCACACCTACTTCGCACAATAATTGAGGCGGCCAACATCACTACAGCATTCGCACCTAAAATTTTATTACAAGTTCGAGCGAAGCATACCTACGGCTAATGTTCACACCAACAATGTTTCTACAAGTACATGAAAAACTACGCCTATAGTTATGGTTTATACCAACGCAAAAGAAAAGAGAAAGCAAGTTAAAGGAGAAGTATTGGAAGGCATACCTGGGATTCGCTTGTCCGCTTTGCTTTACTGCTACCACACGGCTAGGATAAAATAAATAGGCGTGAAACAAAGGAGAGGCCGGCCCTCCTTTTATATGTGTGGTACTTGGGAGTTTGAACAAACAAAGGATTTCCTGTTCGAGCCAAGTAATAAAAGAGGCAACCGGTCCCGCGAAGACAAAGTTGCCTTTCCAAGATCGTCCACGTCATTGCCTTGGCCCCACACGCCAAGCCGTCCGCCATACTTTACGTTTCCAAGACCGTGCCATGCATTGGCCCCACGTACCAAAGCCGTCCACACGCTTTGCCTCTCCAATTTGCCCACGCCATGCCTTACCACGCCAAGTCCAAGCCAGCGCAACGCCTGCCCCTCCTTTCCGAACCATACTGACGCCAACAACTCGCTGACCCAGCGGCACGATGTTCCCTAGCCCAGCCAAGGTGATGCATATCCAGACTAAGATGACAATTTTCATCTCGCCATACCACGGTCCGCACCACCAGTACAATTAATGCAAGGCCGCCAACACGGGAAGCAAAAACTCTCTTCACCTCTCGAAAAAGGTTATTCGGACCTTCCTGACCATCTTATCACGGCTTGTTGTTTCGATTTCCTGTCCTAGCCTGTCACCATCTTATGATTACCTTGCAACGAAGCTCCCGTTCCCAGCTAAGCAGGGGACTTAATGTTGATGGTGGTTTTTAGCTTAGGGTTAAAGTCGTAAAACCCTAGTCAGACAGTGACGTCACAGAACTTGAGTAATAATGTCCAAACCAAGCACATTTATTGAACCCTTTAATTTGTCTGCGAGAAAATTACCAGGGTACCTTTTTTCTAATTAATTACTAATTAGGTTTTCGATAGGCCAACACCCTAATTCCCACGCCACTTGTGCCAATGATAAACCGTGCCAGCCACACCCACCGCGCCAAGGCATGCCAACCATGCTAGCCGCACCCTTGTGCCAACGACATGCCAAACCCTTGGCCCCACCATGCCAAGCCAAACCGCACATTGCCTTGGCCCTAACCATGCTATCCGCACCATGCGCCCATGGCATGCCAAGCCCTTGGCCCCGCCATGCCAAGCCAAACCATTCACGCCAAACCCTTGGCCCCACATGCCAAGCCAAACCGCACCTTGCCTTTTCCCTAGCCATACTAGCCGCGCCATGTGCCAACGGCATGCCAAACTATTGTCCCCACCATGCCAAGCCAAACCGCACCTTTCCTTGGCCCTAGCCATGCTAGCCGCACAATGCGCCCATTGCATGCGAAGCCCTTGGCCCGCTATGCCAAGCCAAACCATTCACGCCAAACCCTTGGCCCCACATGCCAAGCCAAACCGCACCTTGCCTTAGCCCTAGCCATGCTAGCCGCGCCATGTGCCAACGCCATGCAAAACCCTTGGCCCCACCATGCCAAGCCAAACCGCACCTTGCCTTGGCCCTAGCCATGGTAGCCGCACCATACGCCCATGGCATGCCAAACCCTTGGCCCCGCCATGGCATGCCAAACCCTTGGCCCCGCCATGGCAAGCCAAACCATTCACTCCAAACCCTTGGCCCCACATGCCAAGTCAAACCGCACCTTGCCTTGGCCCTAGCCATGCTAGCCGCGCCATGTGCCAACGACATGCCAAACCATTGGCCCCACCATGCCAAGCCAAACCGCACCTTGCCTTGGCCCTAGCCATGCTAGCCGCACAATGCGCCCATTGCATGCCAAGCCCTTGGCCCCGCTATGCCAAGCCAAACCATTCTCGCCAAACCCTTGGCCCCACATGCCAAGCCAAACCGCACCTTGCCTTGGCCCTAGCCATGCTAGCCGCGCCATGTGCCAACGGCATGCCAAACCCTTGGCCCCACCATGCCAAGACAAACCGCACCTTGCCTTCGCCCTAGCCGTGCTAGCCGCGCCATGTGCCAACGGCATGCTAAGCCCTTGGCCCCACATGCCTAGCCATGCCACCATGCTGGCCTTCCCTACACGGCTGCCAAAAAACGAAGGCGTGCGACGATCCACGGCCCCCCTTCAATCCCAGGAGCAAATCCTAGCCATCCAAGGTTACCAGACGATGCATGGTAACCTTTGGCCCGAAAACCTAAGTTTGGCCTTGCCAAACCATGCCATGCCAACGGCGTGCCAACCTATCCGCTCCACCATGCTGGCCTTCCCTACGCGGCTACCAAAAACGAAGGCGTGCGACGATCTACGGTCCCCCTTCAATCCCAAGAGCAAATCCTAGCCATCCAAGGTTACCAGACGACGCATGGTAACCTTTGACCCGAAAACCTAAGTTTGGCCACGCAAAACCATGCCATGCCAACGACATACCAACCTAGCCACGCCACCATGCTGGCCTTCCCTACGCGGCTCCAAAAACGAAGGCGTGCGACGATCCACGGTCCCCCTTCAATTCCAGGAGCAAATCCTAGCCATCCAAGGTTACCAGACGACGCATGGTAACCTTTGGCTAAAAACCTAAGTTTGGCCACGCCAAACCATGCCATGCCAATGGCATGCCAACCTAAGCCGCGCCACCATGCTGGCCTTCCCTACGCGGCTACCAAACGAAAGCGTGGAACGATCAACGTCGATCTTTCCTCTAGAGATGCAAAATCTAGACAGTCGAAGATCACCAAGCTAGCAAGTCTCCCCAGTGCGACTTGCCAGACAACAACAACATGCTACATGTTTTCCACAAAAACATTCGAGACATCAACTCATATCACAAACTGGGGGATCCTCTTTGGGTATTGGTTTGGCGGTTTACAACGTGCGGCGTACACTACGCCCGTCATAAGGAAGTGTCATAAGGATGAGGCGGTTAGTAAATACAGGGAGTTAATTGTGAAACGTTCTTTTTATGGAACATCAATTCCATGCGTTAACGGTTTTATAGAACATCAATTCCGTGCGTTAACGGTCTTATGGAACATCAATTCCATGCATTAACGTTACCACCTCCTCCCATTTATTCACCCATTCCTTAATGAGACCGGAGTATGTTTCACTTCGACTTGTATAAATAGGTCTTACCTATTTCCACCGAACAACAAGTTCATTCGGGAATATACAACACTCAGAAAATACTTGCTAGCTTACCATTTGTTAGCCTTCCCACTTTTCTGATACAAGTCACAGTGACACAACTACTCTTCCAGTATCAACTATTCTGGTCTCATCACTTTCCTTGCTTCCCTCCCCGAAACCAACCCATTTTCCTTCACTTTATGACCGAAGCAAGTCTGGAACAACCATTTCTTGGTTTAGGCCGGACTTGTACAGATTGATCTCTCGAATCTAAAGTATTCCCTTGCAGTACATTGTTTAGGGTTTAAGTTCGTTTCTCACTCGCACACCCGAAATTACCAAAATCAGCATAAACTATTTTCACCCTCAAACAATTGGAGACCACAGTGGGAGATTGATCTTTCGGTTACAATGTCAATATTCGACCATCGATCTCATGCTTCGACCCAGACATCAAGATGGTAGAAGCAGGCGATCCGCTCAAGGATCGACGACTCAGTTACCAGACGGCTCGGTTATCGGTCATGACACGACAATGGATGACTGGGGACTTCCCAGAAAATTGAAGCAAACGATCCGCCCGAGAATCAGCAAGGCAACTCAGTAACGACTGGGGACTTTCTACAATCACGGCGGCGCTTCCCATAAAACTCAGTATTACACCCGGAAGGTCCCCTTTTCATCAGGAGACCTGAGAAACCGAGTAAGTCTTACCTAGAAAAGATACATGGTTTGCTATTTCAAGTTTCCATGAGAATGAAAAAACCGATAGTCATGTTATGTTTCATCCCATGTCATCTACCAAACACACGGTTCCATGGTTTTCCTGGGATGCTTGCAACACTTTCAATCATAACCAAGACAACATTCATTCCTAAACAATTCATTCCAAAAGAATAATCCAAAACCATCAAGGTAACATTTATCTGTCAACCCCAAAAATCCAGAAAATCAAAACCATAAACCAGGCGTTTCCATTTGCCTTTAAAAAAAAAAATCTAAAAATAAGAAGTTCAAAAGACAGAAATGTATTCAAGGAAAGTTTTCCAACAACGGCTTGCTCCTCTTAGCAAAGGCATCCCTCGTGCTCTGGAGAGCCGTCCTTTTCAACTTCACCTGCCTGCAAATTTTTTTGAATTCCGCTTCCTGCTTCTTCACCATGTCTGCGGAAGGACCTTCGACTGTTTCGGCCAGCAACTTTTCGACCTCAGAGAGACCGTCAGCGAACCAAGGAGCATTGAAATCGATCTTTATGCACATATCGTGATGGAACCTCCAGCTTGAGATTACATCCCGAGAAACCGTGTGACCAGTCACGTTGCGCATGTCGTCGATCGAAGACAAGGCTTCCTCCACACGCTTGACCAGCGCGTATCGGCTAGTAATTTTCTTGGTCGTGGCAATATGACCATAGCTTTCCCATATCTTGGTGTATAACGCCGCATGTTTAGCTGGCACGCTAAATCCCCCAATCAACACGTGACCCGGATAAGGAACCAGGTATGGAGGAACAAAGGTGGCGCCTGCGACTGCATCAGTAACTGGCAAAGGATTCCTAACAAAAATTGCGCCAACATTCACATGAGCAATCCCTGTTGTCTGAGTCACAACGATGCTTCCATCTTGATCGACCTCTGTTTCAAAGACACCAGGTTTGGCTGACACGGCTGGAGACGAAGCCATGTCTCCACCAGCTTCCGTCTCAAGTTCATCTTCAGAACCGGCTTTGCTCTGTGATATCACGGCTTAGACACTCTTCAAAAAAAAATGGAGAAGACTCACTAATTCGCTTTCAGACCGATTGGAGGAAGATTCAGCACTACTATCAGAAGAACTACTCTCGCCATCTCTGGACTCTGAGCTTTCATCCTTCTTGGGTTCTCCATCGCCGTGGAAAAGCTCAGCACCGCCACCCTCCGTCTCGGGAAGGGTCGTTTTTTGATAACTCGCAAGCTTGGTAAAGGCATTCACACTGCCGATACCCTGGACGAGATGCAAAGGAGGATACTCAGAAAGGAAAACAAGGATATGAACGATCTAACTAAAGTCATGAGGAAAATCATACGTACCCGCATATTGGAAGAACTAAAAGTCGGTAGAGATGCAGAACCTGACTGGAAACCGCCTGCACGATTTTTAGACCTTCGCTCCTTCGCTTGGGGACTGTCCGCGTCCGGACCGACGAATTTTCTTTTAGCTAAAGAAATATCCCTCAACAACGTATGCTTTGCTAAAATCGCGACAGAGGGCCTACCACGGGTGTTTCCACTACGAGCTTCACAAATTCATGGATGACAAGGAATTCATTCTGCCATAATGTGTTGTACTTGGAAGTAGTCGAAGGATTTCGTTCCGAAAGCAAGAAAGGGAGACTTTTGCCCGGCACGAGAACACTAGCATCGATAACGTCCGGAAGTGAGTCCTCTGGAGTTACCAGCTGACGAACGAGAGGGATCCCTTGGTCGAAACCCATATGCCGAGCTGCCCGATCGATATTGTAGGAGACTGCCTAACACGATCCTCGGAAGAAACACGGTATATAACCAGACGTACAACTTCGCATGAATACAACTTCGCCGACGCCCAGGTTCCCTTCGTCAGAAAGCAAAGACATGTTTGGAGCAGAAGAAAAAGTATTAACCTGGACTATGGATGTACACACTGGGGCCCATGGAAAAAAATTAACAGCGCACGAATTATCGAGGAAATCAGCCAGGTTTGAGCCAGCTCTTGGACGCCTATTCGGCCGGCAAAGTATTCTCGAGCCACCCCAAGGTGCAGGGAGTGAAGCCAACGGTTTAGGAGTGTATTTTTCAAAATGCTCCCATAGCCACGCCTGGAGAAAAGCAACGTGAACATACGAGTCCACTTTCATGTAACCATTTGAAGCGCGCATGTCCATAGCCAGATGATCCAAGTGAGTGTACAGAGAACCGAGAAACAAGCCACCAATAGGGAGAGCGACTCCTTTCGCCAATCTTATAGCAAAATTGATGAGTTCCGGCCTTATCTCCTTTTTACCAGAGCCATCATCGAAAACATCCCGGGACAACCAAAGAGCCAAGAATGCCGCGAAATGGAGTGTACTATTCTTTTGATCCGGTGCCAGCTCATCGGGAAACCATTGAGACATCCACCAAATATAGAAATACTTCATCTCCTTCTCTTTCCGAACAAACCCTTTCGACTTCGCAACTAGGGCAATACGCATTTTTTTTCTTCATCATCTGACAGCTTGATGTTAAGGTTTCCTGTCATGGGAAGATTCAGCAGGATGGCCACACTTTCTAAGGATATAGTCATTTCTCCCCACCTGCATATGGCCGTGTGAGTATCCGGACACCACCTGGAGATGAAAGCAACCAAGCCCGAGATGTCTTTCATAATTTGAAGTGATGCAGAAGCCACGACAGCATCAATGATTTGCGACTTGGTAAAACTATCTCTTACACAATCTTGACTTATCATAAATCGCATCCACTCATCGAAGGAACGCAATGGACTCACAGAGATTTTGAAATCAATAAGAGAGGCGGAATACTCTTTCCTCTGAAGACAAAACCGTATTACATTTCCGGGCGGAACCGACCGATCCCCTCCCTCACTCTCCGGACCGGTCAGAAGAATCGGCGCATGTTTAAGATAACTTCTCCTGGCAGAAACTATTGTGAAGAATTCATCAGCCACGTTTAGATTGGAATTACCAACATCCTTTGGTACGGCAGAAATTATTGACATCCTAACGAAAATTCTCTTACGCTGCTTTCACCTCCGAGATAACTACAATGGAACAATACGAGCATAGATTATTACGGAAAGTGCATGGAAATCATTATATCGGACGCAAGAGAGCCATCTTGGACACAAACCAATTGGTTTCAAAGTCATTTTGTGCATATGCGAAGAAATGGGGACTGACAGACTCTACATCACCGCTTCATGCAGCCGGAAATTTGCGCCCAGCCGAATAGGCGCGCCCCACCAAAGGAAATCATACACACGGCTACATCAGAAAAAGGGGGAAACCCTAAAAGCTAGTTCTTTCACGGGAAAGGAATGACAATCCTCGTTCACACCTACTTCGCACAATAATTGAGGCGGCCAACATCACTACAGCATTCGCACCTAAAATTTTATTACAAGTTCGAGCGAAGCATACCTACGGCTAATGTTCACACCAATAATGTTTCTACAAGTACATGAAAAACTACGCCTATAGCTAGGGTTTATACCAACGCAAAAGAAAAGAGAAAGCAAGTTAAAGGAGAAGTATTGGAAGGCATACCTGGGATTCGCTTGTCCGCTTTGCTTTACTGCTACCACACGGCTGGGATAAAATAAATAAGCGTGAAACAAAGGAGAGGCCGGCCCTCCTTTTATATGTGTGGTACTTGGGAGTTTGAACAAAGAAAGGATTTCCTGTTCTAGCCAAGTAAGAAAAGAGGCAACCGGTCCCGCGAAGACAAAGTTGCCTTTCCAAGATCGTCCACGTCATTGCCTTGGCCCCACATGCCAAGCCGTCCGCCATACTTTGCCTTTCCAAGAACGTGACATGCATTGGACCCACGTACCAAAGCCGTCCACACGCTTTGCCTCTCCAAGTTGCCCGCGCCATGCCTTATGATGAGTGCCAAATAATGCATATTTATACACCTTTTTATTGGCATTTTACTCATCTTTTGCGCTTAGAAATCAGATATTATCCCAGATTCTGTATTTTCTTTGTTTTCAAGAATAAATATTTGTTTTAATTAATTTCGTGTTTTTAGGTAATAAATAAAGCTCGGAGAATCTGAGGAGACAAAAGAGCGAAGAATTGGAGTCAAACATCTATGGAGCAGATAGCCAAAGCCCGCGCGCGAATCAGTTGCAAACCAACAAGGAAGACATGGGCTAGAGCTACCCACGACCCGGATCCGAACCCGCTCATTCCGAGCCATTGAGATCTCATCACACGGTCGCTCCTTCACTCACATATATTTCTCGATGCTCCGCTCAACACCAAATCGCCTCAGTTCTCCCTCGACCGTTCAGATTTCTCCAGCTAGATCCTACGCTCGCTGATGCCTTCCCATCGACACTTCGTTGTGCCCGCTCAACACCCAAACTACCTAACCCTATACCCTCTCGACCAACACTCCATTTCATTTCCATCTTCTCTTTCCTCTCGACCAACTCCTCCGCAAAACCACCTTCTCCCTCACCCCGACAGTGCTGAGCTCGCACGTACATCACCACCTCCATCACCTCCCGACTCTAGCCACAACCACCATCCCCTAACGTCTCTCTACCTAGTTCATAGCTTCTTCTCTAGGAGCTAAGATCGAGATAGAGAAAACTAGGTTAGGGTTCTGTCCCAATCGATCAATTGAGGGAAGCCATCATCTCGAGAGCCGCACAAGCGAAGAGGGAAGCGATTCGAGTATGGGTACTCTGTCTCTTCATTTAATTTCTATTTTAAATTAAATTAGGGTTTGTATTTTGGAAAAGTTTTTGCATGTATAAATATCAGAACTGTGGGTATGTAATAGTCACGCCTGGATTAGCCAGAGCTGTCACCTTAGTTTATTTGTGTTCAATCTTATCTTGTTATGTTTTAATTTAACTTCAGGGTGTTTGATGATACTCCTGCTCTTATGTTGAGTTCATATGTCTAATTTTGTGTCTTATTGTGCTTAATGGAGATGAGTGATTTCATGCTGTTTGGATCAATTACATTTGTGATAATTTGTACTGTGATAAGACAAATTATACTAGGAATGCATTAGTGATATCATTTGAATCACTTAGGAGTAATTAGTTAGCCTACAACCCAAATGAGCTTGTGATAACTTGTACTGTGAAAAGACAAGTTATACTAGGAGTGAATTAGGATAGTTAGCTAAAGGATTCCTCCACTTGAGGCCTTCAAAGGGAGGTATGAGACATGAACAGAGTATGTGTGGCCTTAGCATGGAAGTAGAGGTGGATTTATCACCCTGGCATCTTACAATCCTTTGTTCTTTGCCTTAGTTTAGTGTCACATTTCAACCTAGTCGTATCGACGCAAAGCATAACTACTCTGTCACTTCCTAGGAATTCAGTAAGCCAAGCCTTAGATCACTTAAGCACCACAAGTCCTTGTGGGATCGACCCGTACTTGCCGCGTCTCCAATAGACGCCGTGCACTTGCGGTATAACCCGTAGGCCGTAATTTAAACATCTTCTCGGGCCTACCACCTTACCACACCAAAGTCCAAGCCAGCGCAACGCCTGCCCCTCCTTTCCGAACCATACTGACGCCAACAACTCGCCGACCCAGCGGCACGATGTTCCCTAGCCCAGCCAAGGTAATGCATATCCAGACTAAGCTGACAATTTTCATCTCGCCATACCACGGTCCGCACCACCAGTACAATTTATGCAAGGCCGCCAACACGGGAAGCAAAAACTCTCTTCACTTCTCAAAAAAGGTTAGTCGGACCTTCCTGACCATCTTATCACGGCTTGTTGTTTCGATTTCCTGTCCTAGCCTGTCACCATCTTATGCTTACCTTGCAACGAAGCTCCCGTTCTAAGCTAAGCAGGGGACTTAATGTTGATGGTGGTTTTTATCTTAGGGTTAAAGTCGTAAAACCCTAGTCAGACAGTGACGTCACAGAACTTGAGTAATAATGTCCAAACCAAGCACATTTATTGAAGGAATATATACAGAAATAGGTCTGTTTTGGTAGGTCGTTTTCAAATCTAAGCCTCTTTTTTATTTCTTACAAATCTAAGACAGTTAAGCGGATTCCGTCCAAATCCGTTATCTCGGTTCTGACATTACGAAAATGACCTCTTCTTCTTCTCAACAAAATTTAACGATCTGATTGTTTCTTTCTTATTCTCTTCTCCTTTCTGGTTATTTTAAATCGAATGTATGGAGTTCTGCTCCGAGTTATTCATTGGTTTGGGTAAAAATTTTGCGCGAGTCTGGACAGAGTTATCTTTGAAAGAAAACATGGAAGAAACAAGCATTGCTTTCATTGAATTTATTGTTGAATGGTGGTAATGAAAGAGTTTTTTTTGAAGATTTTGTGATGAATAATGAGTTGGTTTCTTGCAGGATTCAATTGTACATCAAGTTATGAGAAGTTTTAGTGAAGATTTCAACAAGGAATTCAGTGAAAGAAAGTTTGTTGTTTCTGTTGGTAATGGCAGTAAACGGTGAAGATTGACAATGGATGTTTTTGAGTTCTAAGTAGTGAAGATTGATGATGATATATAGTTTGAATGAATTAGAAATGGTGGGTCTATATCTGATTTGAATTTGCAGGGAATTGGAGGTCTACAGAAGGTATTTCCTTAGCGGAGAAAAACACCATATGAGTGTGCACAACAACCGTTTGACAAAACCCCTGAACCACAGGTCAGGTCTTGTAGCAGTCAGCCACGTTCCTTCTCTTCGACGCTGCTCTATCCATGGACACATAGTATGAATTTTTGGATTTTTTGTGTTGAATGGTTGTTGTGATGATTGGTTGATGCTACTGTAGAAGATAGTGCTGTTGAGTAGTATTTGAAGCTAGAATAAAGTTGCAGATGGAATAGGTTGTATGTCATAATTGTAGAAATGTGGGAATGAATGAGTATGGATGTATGAATAGAAATGCATGGTTTGAGGTTATGAGCTCAATCTTGAACCTGCAATGGACTGAGACAATGATGAGTCTGTGTGAGAAATGGCTAGGTGCAGCTGGATTTATGTTTACAATGCCATGTGTTGTGGTGTAACTGAATTACTTAGTCTGCTAATTGGGTTTTTGGTATTTTTGATTTTGCAGTGAAAAGGAAACTCAAATGTGCATTTACAATGCTTCATAGGAAACTCATTTTGGTTTTTGTTGCGATATTGATGAAGCGTCTTCTCATGAGCTCTCTGGTAAGTTCAATTACTGTGAAACTGGTGTTCTGAATTATCAATTATCACATTTAAGAGCTTTTAATGAGAGGGTTTAGCTAGTTGTCATTTGACTTGTGATTTTAGGCTTGCCGGAAGTGTTATCAGTTAGGCATGACCGGGATTTTAAATCTGCGGAGAAGGATTACAGTTTAGACACTGTTCAATTGGGTGGTCTGTCGAATTTAAGTGTTGGAACACCTCGGTTGTTTTCGGAGGGGAATTTTAAGTATTGGTTAGTTAAAATGGAAAAACCTACTGTTGAAGTTGTTACAAAAGCGCAAATGGTGGATTACTATGCTCAAATACTGTCAAAGGTTTTGGGAAACTAAGTATTGATGTTTTAAGTACTGCTTGTGTTGAGTTTTTGGATTTTTTGCCTGTCTTTCATTCTCTTAAATATGTGTAAATGATATTCTGCAGCGAGATGGATGCACAAATGTGTATATATCATATTTCATGGAAAAATAACTTTGGGTTCTATTGTGAACTTGATGATGAATGTGCGCGCGAACTTGTAGGTCAACGCCAGCTGCTATTGTGTCATTTTTAGATGGATTTTATGGTTAGTGCCCATGCTATTGTGAACAATTGAGTCCGTGGAGTTATGTTTGATGTGTTAGAAGGAGATGTTGAAGTTGTTGCTGCACTGAGTTTCTTGAGGAGTAAAGTCAGGAAGCTACAGGAAATTGGTTGTGCAGGCAGTGAATGGCTTGAGAAGAATAAGTCTGTAATTGCAAATGAATAAAATTTAACTGAACTGCAAATGGCTTGAGTAATGTGCTGCAATATACGTATTTTAGGTGCTGCAATAGTGGTGTGCAGGCGGTAGTGGCTTGAGTATTGGTGATGAGACATAATTAAATCAGCGATTCAAAGGACTAATAAGTCTTTTTACTTCCTCTGAATGGTGCTAACTTTCCATCCATCAATTTTGGTCAAATAAGGCTTAGATTTGTAAGAAATAAAAAAAGAGGCTTAGTTTTGTAAACCATAAAAAAAACAGGCCTAGATTTGTAAAAATCCCTTTATTGAACCCTTTAATTTGTCTGCGAGAAAATTATCAGGGTACCTTTTTTCTAATTAATTACTAATTAGGGTTTCGATAGGCCAAAACCCTAATTCCCACGCCACTTGTGCCAATGGCAAACCATGTCAGCCACACCCACCGCGCCAAGGCATGCCAACCATGCTAGCCGCACCCTTGTGCCAACGGCAAACCGTGCCAGCCACACCAACCACGCCAAAGCATGCCAACCATGCTAGACGCAACCTTGTGCCAACGGCAAACCGTGCCAGCCACACCCACCGCGCCAGAGCATGCCAACCATGCTAGCCGCACCCTTGTGCCAATGGCAAACCGTGCCAGCCACACCCACCGCGCCAAGGCATGCCAACCATGCTAGCCGCACCCTTGTGCCAACGGCATGCCAAACCCTTGGCCCCACCATGCCAAGCCAAACCGCACATTGCCTTGGCCCTAGCCATGCTAGCCGCACTATGCGCCCATGGCATGCCAAGCCCTTGGCCCCGCCATGCCAAGCCAAACCATTCACGCCAAACCCTTGGCCCCACATGCCAAGCCAAACCGCACCTTACCTTGGCCCTAGCCATGCTAGCCGCACCATACGCCCATGGCATGCCAATCCCTTGGCCCCGCCATGCCAAGCCAAACCATTCACGCCAAACCCTTGGCCCCACATGCCAAGCCAAACCGCACCTTGCCTTGGCCTAGCCATGCTAGCCGCGCCATGTGCCAACGGCATGCCAAACCCTTGGCCCCACCATGCCAAGCCAAACCGCACCTTGCCTTGGCCCTAGCCATGCTAGCCGCACCATGCGCCCATGGCATGCCAAGCCCTTGGCCCCGCCATGCCAAGCCAAACCATTCACGCCAAACCCTTGGCCCCACATGCCAAGCCAAACCGCACCTTGCCTTGGCCCTAGCCATGCTAGCCGCGCCATGTACCAACGGCATGCCAAACCCTTGGCCCCACCATGCCAAGCCAAACCGCACTTTGCCTTGGCCCAAGCCGTGCTAGCCGCGCCATGTGCCAACGGCATGCTAAGCCCTTGGCCCCACATGCCTAGCCGCGCCACCATGCTGGCCTTCCCTACACGGCTACCAAAAAACGAAGGCGTGCGACGATCCACGGTCCCCCTTCAATCCCAGGAGCAAATCCTAGCCATCCAAGGTTACCAGACGACGCATGGTAACCTTTGGCCCGAAAACCTAAGTTTGGCCACGCCAAACCATGTCATGCCAACGGCATGCCAACCTAGCCGGGCCACCATGCTGGCCTTCCCTACGCGGCTACCAAAAACGAAGGCGTGCGACGATCCACGGTCCCCCTTCAATCCCAGGAGCAAATCCTAGCCATCCAAGGTTACCAGACGACGCATGGTAACCTTTGGCCCGAAAACCTAAGTTTGGCCACGCCAAACCATGCCATGCCAACGACATGCCAACCTAGACGCGCCACCATGCTGACCTTCCCTACGCGGCTACCAAAAACGAAGGCGTGTGACGATCCACAGTCCCCTTCAATCCCAGGAGCAAATCCTAGCCATCCAAGGTTACCAGACGACGCATGGTAACCTTTGGCCCGAAAACCTAAGTTTGTCCACGCCAAACCATGCCATGCCAACGGCATGCCAACCTAGCCGCGCTACCATGCTGGCCTTCCCTACGCGGCTACCAAAACGAAAGCGTGCAACGATCAACGGCTATCTTTCCTCTGGAGATGCAAAATCTTGACTTGTCGAAGGTCACCAAGCTAGCAAGTCTCCCGGTGCGACTTGCCGGGCAACAACAACATGCTACATGTTTTCCACAAAAACATTCGAGACATCAAAACATATCACTGGCGGGGGATCCTCTTTGGGTATTGGTTTGGAGGTTTCAGACGTGCGGCGTACACTACGCCCGCCATAAGGATGAGGCGGTTAGTAAATACATGGAGTTAATGGTGAAACGTTCTTTTTATGGAACATCAATTCCATGCGTTAACGGTTTTATGGAACATCAATTCCATGCGTTAACGTTACCACCTCCTCCCATTTATTCACCCATTCCTTAATGAGACCGGAGTACGTTTCACTTCGACTTGTATAAATAGGTCTTACCTATTTCCACCGAACAATAAGTTCATTCGGGAATATACAACACT
>JAJJWW010004898.1:0-35639 GCA_023531295.1 Papaver armeniacum
AAATGGAGGTTATGAATCGAGAAGCTAGGGTTTATTGTAAGATTAAGTAATTGATTCTTGGTGAGGTCGAAGAATGGGTTTTGTGATTGTCATCACGTCGATGAAGTAGGATGAATCAGCTGGTTGCCGAATTGAAATCCGAGAGAGAAGTGAAGAACAGCGCGGTATTGAAGATCGAAGAACACAGATACCTCGAGATAGAGAGTGGAGAAGGAGCTCGGAAGAATTAATGAAGCTTGGTTTGTTGGGAAGGGAGACAGAGCAGCAAATTTGGGGTTGAGATTCTAGTGATTGAGTTGCAACGGATGAAGAATTAGAGCAAAGAATGAAATGGGTTTGTGTTGGATTCAAGGTTAGATCGATTAACGCGGGAAGTTAGGGTTTGAAGTCGATTATGAAGATGTTTATGGTGACTGATATATTAGTGAATCGAGACTTATTGATGTTGTTGCGGGGAGTTTCTTTGGAGATTGTCGGGGCATTTGGTGTTGTTCTTTACCGGGTGACTCGGATTGAAGTTACGGGCGTATAGTGTTGTTTGTGAATGTGCTAGGGTAGCTGGAATTGCAGGCAAGAGATGGCTAGGCAATCCTGTGGTGACTTGAATTCAGGAGATGGAATGAAGCCAGTGGTCTTGCTTGGTCGGGAATTGCAGGTGGAGTAGGTTCGGTGAGGCGGTGAGGAGTCATGTATTACATATGAAGCTCAATGATGAATAGTGGTACTCTGATTTGAGGCGTATTTTGTTGGTGATGTATGTTGCTCAGAGGTGGAAATTGTTGGTGCTAAGTGGAAGCAATGGGTTCGGGTACCTTGAGAGGTGGGTAGTTTTGGTGGTAGAAGTTTATTTCTTGTTGAAGTGCGGTGTAAGAGTTACTGTGTCTTTGATTCAAGTGTGGCATGGGAGTACATCGAGAGCTAGAAATGATAGCTTGAGACTGCGAGGGAGCGATGCTCGAGATGAAGGTGGTGAAGCCAAGGCATCCATGCAATGGCATTGCAAGCCTGGGGTAGGTTGGCTTCCGAGCTTAAGGCAGAAGAAATGGCAGGCATGGGTTCCGGTGAGCCGAGGAGATTGCGAGGTTGCAAGTGGTGGTTATTGCCTGTTTGGGATATGTGGTGTTGGAGTATAGAGTCACGAAGTTCGGTGGAGATTCAAGAAATAAGAGGGGTTGCGGTGGGAGTCGGGTACTTGAGTTATTGGCTATGCGGAATGTATGAAGTGCGGTGGTCCGAGTTGAGCCGTGCAATGGAGCGGGAGCAGAAATGGAGTAGCGTCATGGCTTGTATGCGGTTGGCGCGAAGACATTGGTGCTGGTGTAGTTATGAGTCGGGAGTTTAAGCGAGTGATCTTTCAGATTCATGGCTGTGGAGAAGTGTGATCATTGTGCATCACAAGGGTGTAAGGCTAAAGCACCAAGATTGTGCTTCAATATAGTTTGGCAAGTCACGGTGGCATGGCCGGCTTGACCCGATTAACCCTAGTCACCCTCGACTCGTTCCAACCCGGTGATCCCCCCGACCCGGTTTTGACCCGATCCGATCCGATTATGACCCGTTGACCCGATCCAACTCGTTGACCGGGTGGCCAGGCGGACTTTGCCGGTCACCGGAGCCATTTCCCGCGACTCTCCGGCCGATTTCCGGCCACAATCCCAGTTTCCTGGACCGATTTTGGGGCGTATTTTCTACACGGGTTTCTCATCCTTGTGGGCTTGGTGGACTTTCACCTAATGGACTTTGAAGACTTGACCTAATTTTGGAAGGAGAAAAAAAGACTATAAAAGGGAGGTTTTCTACAACACATGATATATCTTTTTCTTGGAATTTTGGAGAGCCACGTTTGTTTACGCTTTTAGGGTTTGGTTGTGTTCTTCTTCTTCTCTGTTTTATTATTGAATATTGATGATGATGAACTCCATAGCTATGAGTAGCTAAACATCTTATTGGTTATGGGATAAAAGTTGATTTTTCAACATGTTTTTGATTCAATGAATTAGTTTTGTCTCGTAATTATTGTTTGTGATTACAATTAATAGTGTTATAAGATTTGAAAACTTGTTAGGTTGAGTCAGGAATCAATCGATTTGTGTTCATCTCTAGAGCTATATTAGGGTTTTCAATACGAAAAAGTTGTTTATCCCGATTCTAAGTAGCATAATTGTGGTTAGTGCTTGTAGTGATACATCCTATTAGTCACAAGTGAATCATAACTTTTGTTAAAACGCCAGTGCTTTTACACATTCGTTTGCATTGATGAGTCTTATTCCATAAAACTTAATGCTCTTAGGGAGTTAAACTTAATTGTGCTTTTACACTTTAGGTTGCTTTCGACGAAGAATTCACATATGCATCTTTTAATGTGGTTGTGATGAAAACAGAATTAACGGGTTATACTTGCGATCAAGATATCACAGGACTTTTAATAAATACGAGATTAAAATACCAATTCTAATCATTGATGAAAATACATGTTTGTGAATGATACTATCCCTTGACCAATATCTTCTCCTTATTGATTTCTCAAACTATTTACTTCGCTTTCAACTACTTTTATTTCTTAAACAACAAACATACCTTGGGTTACTTTAGAAAACTGAAAATTACTTAACAACAATTGCCTCTCTGTGGATACAAACTCTTCCTTACCTTGTGCTTCATTTAAATTTAGTGCGTAAGAAAGTGAAATTAATTTTGACGGATTGACACACGATCATAGTTGCGACTAGAGTCGATTCTCCTTTAACCTAGGATTTTCTAAAACCATTATAGGTTAACGACTTCATTGGAATTTTGAAGCCAGACCCAACTATTTTCTCGGTAGTTGCGTGTTACTGATCTTAATTTGTTCTTTCGTATTGTGTACTATCTTCTCTAAGATTTGCTCGAGATTCAATCTCCGATGAGTAAGATAAAAAGTAATCACAAAGCTCTTCGTCTCATTCTTTGTGATTCCACAATATCTTGTTCCTCTACCATACAGTTAAGATTATTGTGAGGTGATTGATATTACTAGGTTGTTCTTCGGAATATAAGTCCAGGTGTATCAATTGGTTCTGTTCACCTTGATTTGTCAAAAGACGGAACAAAAACACGTAGGTATATCGTGGGAGATGATTTATCTATTAATAGACTTTTCTCAGTGTGAGATAGATTTTTTTATCAAGTCTTCGACTTTGGGTCGTAGCAACTCTTAGTTGTGGGTGAGATCGCCTAAGGGAAATCAAGTGCGTAGAGTCTGGCAGGATTCGGAGGCGTAAGGAACGCTGGATTGTACCTTAATTATTGTGAGATTGGTTAGGTCTGAATTACATTCCAATACTAAGTTAATTTGTAGTAGTCACAGAGTACATGGCGGCTTAATACAATGTGGTGTTCAAATCTGGACTAGGTCCCGGGGTTTTCGCATTTGCGGTTTCCTCGTTAACAAAATTTCGGTGTTTGTGTTATTTCTTTTCCGCATTATATTTTCTATATAATTGAAATATCAAAGATTGTGCATAGTTCAATCAATTAGATAATCCAACCTTTGGTTGTTGATATAAACACTTGACCATTGGTCTTTGGTATCGTTCAAGTTGTTTCTCATAATAATCAGGCTCACAGATTTCTATATGTTTGATTTTCAGATGACATTGAGAAACAGAGATATAACTCTAGGAGGTATTTTCCTTGATTGAGTCTGACTGACTAGTTGATTCTCTTGTATTTGAGGGTAAAAACGGTTTCTGCTGATTTCGGTAATTTCGCGTGAGTGGGTGTTAAAGGAGTCTAAACCCTAAACAATGTACTGCAAGGGAGTACTTTAGATTCGAGAGATCAATCTGTACAAATCCGGCCTAAACCAAGAAATGGTCGTTCCAGACTTGCTTCAGTCACAAAGTGAAGGAGAAGGGTTGGTTTTAGGGAGGGAAGCGAAGAGAGTGTTGAGACCAGAATAGTTGATTCGGGAAGAGTAGTTGTTTGACTTGTATCGTAAAGTGAAAGCTAACAGAGATGGAAAGCTAGCAAGTGATTTCGAAAGTGTTGTATGCCCTTGACCAAAACTTGTCGTTTGGTGGAAATAGGAAAGACCTATTTATACAAGTTGTAACAAAACGTACTCTGGTCTCGTAAGAAATGGGAGCAGTGAGTAAAGTGGAAGGAGGTGGTAACGTGTAACTTTGGAATTGATGTTCCATAATGAAAGAAGCGTTTCACCATTACTCCTTGTATTTACTAATCGACTCATTCTTATGACACTTTCTTAACGGGTGTAGTGTCGCCGCATGTTGTAAACCGCCAAACCAATACCCTAATGAGCATCCCCAGTTTGTGACATGTGTTGATGTCTCGAGTGTTTTCGTGGAAAACGTTAGCATGTTGTTGTTGCTTGGCAAGTTGAGCTTGGGAGACTTGGCGGCTCGATGGTGACCCTCGACGGTTGAGATTTTGCATCTTGAGAGAAGGGTAGCGTTGATTGTTGCAACCCTTCGTTTTGGCAGCAGCGTCGTGCATGGCTTTGGCATGTGTTAGCTGCCAAAATTAGGGTTTAGTACAAGCCGTGATGTTTGGCTTTGGGCGCAAGTTGCCATGCGTTAGGTGGCGAACTTGTGGCTGAGATTTGCATCTCAGATGGAAGGGTAGTTGTTGATTATTGCAACCCTTCATTTGGCAGCCAGTAGCATGACCGGTCTGGTTTTGTCATGCTCGTGCATGTTTTAGGCGTGACCAAAATTTAGGGTTTGGTACAAACCATGTAGTTTTGGCATTGGGCGGAAGTTGCCACGCGTTGGGTGGCGAACTTGGGCGAGGCTGAGATTTGCATCTCGGGGAGAAAGGACAGCCGTTGATCGTGGCTACCTTAGGTTTAGCCTTTGGCAACTTTGTCTAAATTAGGTTTGGCATGCAAAACCGAGGTAGCGCCCTTTACTAGAATCATTGTGAGAATTCTTGTGCAGGACTCGGATTTGGCGGTCCGCCCCTCCATTCGATAGGAAAAGAATTTCCTATCTCCCTTGAAGGGATATGTAGGTTTTGAGCTCGTTCGGGAGGTGAAAACAGCCCGACAAGATAAAACTCAAGAAGAATTCGGGGAGGGATGTTGCGGGCCGAGGTGGCATAGCCGCACCTCTGTCATGGCGGCATGGATGGCATGGCTTTTTTTGGTATGCGCGTGCGGCATATTGGCGCGGTTTTGGAAGCTAGCGCGTTTTGGGAAGCTAACGTGTTTTGGGAAGCTAGCCTCTTTTGAGACAAGTGGCAGGGTTTGGAGCAACTCGATTGGTCAATGAAAGTAGGGGACCAGCAAGCTTTGGCATAGTTTAGGCGTGGTCAAAATTAGGGTTTGGTACAAACCGTGATGTTTGGCCTTGGGCTAGAAGTTACCATGTGTGGGGTGGCGAACTTGTGTGGTTTAGATTTGCATCTCAAAAGAAGGGTAGATTGATTATTGCAACCCTTCGTTTTTAGTAGCAGCGTTGAGTCATGGCCTTGTCAAAGAGTAGGAGCGGCCAAATTGGGGTTTAGGTTCAAACCGTGTGTTTTGGCTTTGGGCCACAAATTGCCATGCGTCAGGTGGCAAACTTGTGTGGTCGAGATCTGCATCTCAAAGAGAAGTGTAAAGACCCTGAAGCTCGTCAACGCTATTAGACTAGTCAAAAGACGATTTAAGCGATAATAACTCGTTTAGTTTAACTTATGACGTTAATTATTAGGAATTAATCTAACAACGAACTAGATAACACGAAACTGAAGTATAGTTAAATAGAACTCGAAAAGTTATGCGAGGTGGACTACTTGAACGTGTCATTCGGACACCGGACGATGAAGATATCATCGGTTTTGTTTAAAGGGAAAAATAGTCATTTTGTAGTTTACCGCCTTGGCAGCCCTTATCCAGATCGCGGGTGCCTTTCACATTTTGGTCGATTTTATCTCTAGATCGAGAAGATAAACTAGGTTTCTTCCTTTTTCTTCTTCACTGCTTCTCTCTTCTTCTTCATTTTGTTCTTCCTGCTTCTCTCTTCTCTTCCTTCTTCTGCTCTTCGCCTATGGCGATTCCGAGAGACTTAAGAGATGAAATTAAGTTATGAGATCATGGGGTAGTCATCGGTGGTGATGTTGTGATTGATTGAGTACAGAATGAATAGGATGGAGTTTCTCCTGTAAATCGAGGTAAGGGTTTTTGTTTCTGAGATGAAGAAATTAAGAAAAATTGGTGATGATGTTTAGATGATAAAGGGGATGTTGAAGAATGAATCATGATGAAGAACAATCAAGGGATTGTTAAGATTCTGTTTGAGATGATTGATCAGAGAGGATTAAAATTAGGGTTTTGGATTCGATTTTAGGCTTGCATGGAATTGATATATAAAGAATTGAAAGGTTGCTGTTAGATTGATGTAGTATAGTTTTGGTAGATGAATCAAGAGTTAAGGTTTCCCAGAGATTAAATTAGGGTTTGTGGGGAAAGCGAGGAAGATGAAATTGAAGGCTTAAAAGACTGATTGGAGGTGGTTTTGTCACGAATTAAGAGAAGCGGTTGGAGAATCACTAGAATCGAGAAGTTGGGGTTTTGAAAGATGAACTGAATTAGGGTTCTTGAGTTGATTGAGGATTGTGTGAAATTGAAGATGTTATCAAGCAATTAAAGATTGGGTAAGTCTCTGAATTATCATACTTTAGTAATTTGAATTAAATTGCTTTAATTATTGAGTTTGTGTGATTATGAATGATGGCGAGTTGAGTAGAATTCATAATGAAGTCATGTGTGTAGTTTAGATTAGAATTGATTATAGGAAGTAACTAGTGATGGTGGTTTTGCAGCGGTTGGTTATGCTTAGGAGATTGTGGTGTTGTTATTGATATTGTGGTTGCAAAATGAATTGCAGGCCTGAAGGTTGTAATGTTACATAGTCGATTTGAGTTGCAAGTGATTGTTGGGTGAAGTTGGAAATGATGGTTTACTGTGTTGAGGAGTTATGTTAAGAGATAGAAGTGGAGTTTGCTAAGACTGAGTATAGTCTCAGTTGAAGGTGCAGGAGATGGATTGGATAACCGTGGATAATGGATTGAGTTTGTATGTGTATGGTGATGTTGTATTACAGGCGCAGTAACTAAACTGGAAGTGATTCAGTTTTAATGAGCACTGTTTCCTGAGTGGTATTAGATGATGTATTGAGTGTACAAGAGGATTCTGAAGTTGAGTGTTGTTCCTATTGGATTGTACTTAAGCTGTGTAGTTGTGCTTCTAAGGAATGGTGGTGCTGTTTTTATATGGTGAGTCGAGTTGAAGGGTAATCTTAGGCCTGAGATGTGTAATTAGTAATGATGATTGGCTAATAGCTCCAGTGGAGGCTTGTTACTGCAATTGCAGGTAATCAAAGTTAATGTTTGTAAATGATTTATGAAGTTTAAGTTAAGGATATGTATTGTTGTATTGATTATTAGAACTGATTTGAGATAGATATTGATATTGTTAGAAAAGAGATGGAATGAAGTCTGTTGTAGAGCTTTGGTCTGTCTGACTAAGCTTATTAAGTCTGACTCGGTTTGTTCTTAGATGACTCAATTATCCTGATTGAGTTGAGTTAACTTTCGGTAATTGGGATTTGATCCGATTCAACTCAATTGACGGACATTAACTCGGTGGACCTTGACCAGATTGATTGAGTTTGACCATTGACCAGGACTCGACCTTGACTGGACGTTTAATGTTAGTTGACCCTTGACCGTCACTTTGACCGTTAGTTTACTCAGATGGATCAAACCTTAGAATAATGGGCTTGATTAGTGTTTTGAGCTTATGTGTGATCCTTGTATGAGCCTTTTTGGCTAGATTCTTAGAATTCTTGTGTGATTAACAGTTAGTCTATATTAATAACGACCGATTCAAAGGATGAACCAGTGGATCGTGGATCTCGAGGTAGGCGTGGCTGGTCATCAAAAGAGGTGGGAATACATTTGACTCTATGGTAACCATTGTTGTTTCTTTTACAAAAGTTTATGTTTAACAAAGTCATGCATTTACGTCTGTACATTCTATGTAATCATTCAACTTGTTTCGATAATTACGTTGATTTTGTTAATCTTTCCATGGTTTGGAAAGGACCTGTGATGTTTTGTTGTCAATATGAATTGTTTGGGAAATAAGAATTTCCATTTGTATGCTTAATAGGTGTGTAAGGAATTGGTCAACATCTATTGGGAATATGATAGGCTCCTTCATTTATATCTACATGAATTCCCGCTTTTATGCTTAATAGGTGTGTAAGGAATGGGTCGACACCATATAGGCTAATAGGGGTGTGTAAGGAAGTGGTCGACACTCAATATATACATTGTTTGACGAAGGAGTTTGTCCGTATACATGTTTGTTTATTTTAGTGACTTGGTCACTATTTAATATTCAGAAAAACATGTATTGTTTTCCAAATCTTGCCTATGATTACTTAGAAGTTAAATGTTAATTATTCCCACTTTGATTTCGAGAGACAGGTGTGGCGAAAGCTCAGAAGTTGACTTCTTTAGTTGGTTATAGTCCGATATGTTTATTATGTTGTATATTCTATTTGTAAACCAAATAACTATTGTATATGTATCATTTGAGAGAAGATCTTGTATATATATTTCGAGCGGGGGTTAGTTTTGGGTTAAATTTTATAGCAGATTCCTTCATCAAATGCTTAAGTATTGATAGGTGTCTAAAACACCTAATTTTATATCTAGTATTTATGATTTCTTTGCTATTATTCTTGTGTATTGCATCTCTTATGTTTAGTTTTGAGTTTATCAGGTGCAATGGAGTCCTTGGGAGCAAAAGAAGGACAGAACGTCTATTTGGAGCGTAAAGGCAAAAAGGTCAATTCACATTCGAGTTATACTTGGAGCGGGCAAAGTTGCAAAAGGAAGTGAAAAATAGTCGAGTTTCCCATAACTCGAGAGTTGAACAAAAATCGAATAGGCAAATCGGTTCATGGAACTGACAGGCCAAATGATAGTTGATAGCCCTTATCCAATTTAAAGGCGCCTTCAGTAATTACATTCATTACAACCCACAAATATCTTCTCCTCATTATTGTGTTGATCTGAAAGTTAAAAATCGAGAAAGAAGAGACAAGTGAGGATGGCGGCACAGAGAGCTTACAGATCCAGTGAAGAATCGAAGAAGAATTCAAGAAATTCTGAGTTAGGGTTTGATGGGTTTCTCTTTGAGGATCCTATTAAGAAGCAGTTAAGAAGACATCGGTTGAAACAGGAATAGAATTGTTGATCTTTGTGAGAGAGAAGATTCAGATGGGGTTTATCTTGAATTTTCGGTTGATTACAGAGAATGGAGAGTGATGGAATCGAGAGGAGATGATAGCTGCAACTGAAGTTTTAGGTCGATGGGTTTATGGAAGCTGTTATCGAGGTTGCGGGTAGATGCAACAATGATTGAGGTTGAATCGGTGAAGAAATTGCATCCGATATGAAGATTCAAGGGTGCGTGAATTTCTTGCAATGGGTTTGTTCTAATTTATAGAAGGGTATGACTGATCTTTAGTTACGGAGATAGTGAAGAAGATCGGGTGAACTGCAATCACTTGAATCAAGGTGGTGATTGAAGAAATGAAGTTTGAGATGTTGAAACTCATGAATGAAATACAAAGAAGGGTTGCCTTCAATTGCTCTTTAGGATACAAATTAATGGATTTAAAATTTGGTTAGGGTTTAGATGAATGCTAGGTTTGAAGTTGCGTCAAGGGTGTTGGTTGTGAAACGTGACTCAAATGGTGATTCTGGGGTGACCGAGTTGCGATTCGGGTGTAAATGGCGAATAGAATGACGAAATGGAATTGAGGTAGTGGAGCAGGTTGTGTTGTTGAAACCTAGTTGTCAACGGAAGTGGCTCTGAAACTGAGAAGATGCAACACACATCTGCAAGGAGTTGTGGGTTTGTACAGGGAAGAATGAAGTTGATGTTGTTGTCAACTGGAAGCCGCAAGTCGATGCGGCCGGTGGTTATAATGAGCTGATGATTGCAAACCCAAATGAGGCTGTTCAAGGTGGTACTGAAATCGATGTTACTGAGAATGACAAGGGTTTCTGCTAATGGAAATGCAGTGGTGGAATGGTTTACAAAGAATGAGAAGCTATGTGTGTTTGTGATGTGGAGAAAGCAGGCAGTGTTAGCCTTATGAATTGATTTACAAGAAAGTTAGTTATGGCTTGAGTGCAGGTTTGATGTTGTAAAGATGAACTGGAGCTAGTTGGAAGTGATGCTGCAATAGAATGGCGACAGTGATGTGCATTGCAGCTGTACAAGGGATGAGCTCAAGTTACATGGGGTTTTTGAGAGGTGTTCGAAGCTTGAAAGAACATAACAGAGATGGCTTGGTGTTTGGTAGTTTTGGCTCGATCCTGGATTGATTTCAAAAGTTCTTGACCCGAGTATTACCCGGTTTGCTCTGATTTTGTGGGCGAGTTACGGTGGTCGACTTGAGCTTGGTTTTATGCCGGAAGTTCGGTAAAAGAAGGTGTTGTTGCTAATGTTGATGGCAGGCATGGAATGGGTATTGTAGGTTATGAGAGGATGGAGTGTTCTTTGAGAATGTATGTGAAGTGCGAGATAGACAAGAAGGCTGCGAGAATAGGAGGCTGGTGAAATAGCAGGCATGAGGTGCAACACTGAAGCCATAATGCGTTATCATGGTGCAACAGAGGTCATGGCATGTGCAAACTGCTTTGGCTTGGCAACTAACCCACTCAGCTGAGCCATAAGACCAGACTCAGCCCCGACTCGAATCTAACTCAGTTGACTACCCGATTTGACTCAGTCTGACTTTGACTGAGTTGACCCAGTTGACCGATGGCCGACTTGACTTTTCCGGTTATATGACTTCTTTTCCGTCCACGTTTTAGGCCAACTTCCGTTACCTTTACCAGATTTCCGCCGATCACTTTTAGGGTATATTTTCTATATGGGTATTTTCACACACATGGGCTTGGTGGACCACATGGGCTTTGGGATTTGAAGACCTAGTTTTGGAAAGATGAAAAGCTACAAAAGGAAAAAGTTTTCTACAACTTTTATCACGTATTATTCTTGGAACTTGGAGAGAGCCGCTTTTGTTTACGCTACTAGGGTTTGCTTTTGTTCATCTTCTTCTATTCAATTAATATTTTTTATGATGAACTCCATAGCTATGAGTAGCTAAACAACTATTATTGGTTATGGGATAAAGTTGATTTCTCAACATGTTATTTGAATCTATGAATTAGTTTTGTCTCAATAATTTATTGTTTATGATTCATTATTAATATTGTCATATGATTTGATTGTTTGTTTGGTTGAGTCCGGAATCAATCCGATTTACATTCATCTCTATTGCTAGATTAGGGTTTTCAATACGAAATAGTTGTTTATCCACGATTCTAAGTAGCATAGTGTGGTTATTACTTGTAGTGATACATCTTTATAATTGCATATGAATCATAACCTTGTTTAAATTGAATTAGTGCTTTTACGTTTGATTGCCTTGATTAGTCTTATTCCATAGAACTTAGTGCTTTGAGGGAGTTAAACTTAATTGTGCTTTTACACTTTAGGTTGCTTTCTAGGAAGAATTCACATATGCATCTTTTAATGTGGTTGTGATGAAATGGGGAATTAGCGGGATATACTTGCGATCAAGGTATCCTAGGGCTTTTAGTAAATGAGAGATTAAATTATCAATTCTAATCATTGATGATAATACATGTTTGTGAATGATACTATCTCGTGACCAATATCTTCTCCTTATTGATTATTCAAATTATTTTATTGCTTTCAATTACTTTTATTGCTTAGATAAAACAAAAATCCCCCCTTGGTTACTAAGAAACTGAAATCGCATAACAACAATTGCCTCTCTGTGGATACGAACTCTTTCTTGCCACGTACTTCGTTTATATTTAGTAGAGTGAGAAAGTGAAATTATTTGTGACGCTTACGACAGCGATCAAATTTTGGCGCTTGGCCCAGGGGAGGCATACTGGCTTGTTATTAAGTTTTAGTTTCTTTTTATAATTTCTGCTTTTATCTTTGCTTTTTGTTTTCTTGTATCGTTTCTCACTTGTTTGCGAGAATTGTTTTCAGGTACCTAATCCATGGATTCTAAAGATTGGAAGTACCCAAGGTGCGATATAGCTACTCGAAGAGGCACAATACTCCAACCAAGTCAAGACACAATAGAAGATCAAGAGTTAGAAGTAGAAGAAGAGTTACAACTAGAAGGAGAACAAGAGGTTCCATTCGTAGGCAGACCACAAGTTGAAGAAGAAGAAGCAATGGGTGATGCAAATCGTACACTCAAGGACTTGGATTCTCATAGGCTTGATACACAACATGGGTGTATTCAAACAAACTCTACTTTTGAGATCAAGCCGGGGTTGCTTAGAGAATTACCAAAGTTCCATGGCATGGTGAATGAAGACCCAAACAAGCATCTTATGGACTTCCACACCATTGTCATGGCCATGCTTCCGGATATTGAGGCGGATGGTGCAATGTTGAAAGTTTTCGTTTGTCTTTGATGGATAGTGCTAAGGATTGGTTGTATTATTTGCCTTAGGAAGTGTCACGACATGGAATGGGCTGAAGAAACTCTTTTTTAGAGAGATATTTTCCGCATCAAAGGCTACTCAAATTCGTGCTTAAAAGATTTGTGGGATGAAGCAAAATGTGGGAGAATCCCTATATGAATGTTAAGGAACCCGATGCGTGTCGTAACCACAACAAATTAATTAATATTTTTCTACCTAATTAACAAGTAATATAGTGTAGTTAAGTTCGTTCCCACGAGGAGCAAGAGATTCTTAGTTGTAAAATTGTCACAAAAAGGGGGGATTTATAAAGAAAAAGAAAATAAACAAAGCAATTCAAAGGTAAAGTTGAAATCAATAAGAGAGACAAAATCAAGGAATCCTTCTTCGTTGCAAAACAATGATTCAAGTTATGTTTTTCATCCACATGTTATTAGTCACAGATTATCACCAACCGTAGGTAAAGCATCTAGATCGATTGCTAAACCCCTAAATCCCTTGTATCACCTAGGATACGGAAGTTCTCGACTCACAGGATTCTATTTACCAAACCACCTAGTCGTAGATCACTCAAGATGTAATTTAAATAAACGCATTAAGATTTATGAACTTATTAGGTTGATATTAGTAGTTAGATTCTCAGATCAAGGTCTACTTGCTAACGTTGTTTTCACACACAATTGCTCCACGGAATCCCTCCGCAAGGTCTCGTGTTTGCTATTTATGTAAAGAGTCAAGAAACGATTACTTATCCCCTAACTTTCACTAGCTTTAGATCAATTAACAAATCAATTTAGTTGGCCACCCAAACAATCTATCAATCAACCATGAATGAATAAACATTCCTATTAGTAAAAACAAGCGATAATCATGTGAAAAACTTCAAGATAGAATTGTAAACAAAACTCAAATCATATATTAAGAACTAGAATTCATCCTCAATCAATAAGAAAATTAGCTACTCATGTTTTTGAAATTCACACAAATAATTAAAAGGAGAATTTTTGAAGTTCACACAAATAATTAAAAGAAGAATTTTGAAAAGCAAGCAAAAACACAAGTGTTGTGTGTGTAAAAGGTGTATCAAAGTGTATAGAGAACTTCTCTATTTATAGGCTTCAATGTTCTCCAAATCTTCCAAGGAATAGAATCCTCATTCCATAATAATTCAATTTCCAAATTCAAGTCTTTCTCAAATCTTCCATCTTCTCTTTCCAAATTTGAACCAAATTCTTCAAAGCCATGAGTCTAGATGATTCTAGAGAATTCTTCACAAATTAAGTCATAGGAAAAAGTCCTCGGGATTAGGAAATTGGTAGGGAAAATCACTCACGGTCATCGAAATTATGTCATAGGGAATGGAATATTCCGTCACATACCGCCGTAGAGTTAACGGTCAAATTAGTCAAACCGTCGGTCAATGGGTCAAGGCGAGAAAAGAGTGAATCGACCACCGAGTCGGCATCTTACTGGCTAAGCGGGTCTTATTCGGATGAGTTGGACCATGGTTCTTTGGATCACTCGTCGGACTCGTGCGAGTTAACTCACCAAAATGGAGAACCGGCCAGGAGTCTCGGCTATTTCTTGGACTTTCTCAGGCCAAGTTCAGACCGATCTAATGTATTCAATTCCGTACACAGTTCCTAAACATACATCTAAGAAGTTCAAACATCTCACTCTGCAATTCATTCACACTCAGGTTATTCATCCCCAGTGACTTCAATTTCCTACTGCATCTTGCAAACTCAATCAATATGTACAAGAAGAAAGACAACTAAATCAACCACAAATCCATCTTCTAATTCATCACCAAAACCAATGACTTCATCTTACTGCTCTTAATTCAACGAAGCTCAACATTTCTCCTTTGCTTTCCACGAATACAAACCCATCCTTTCTTATTATCCTGTAACATCATTATTCTCGATCTCGGACCATCAACAACACCAACTCCCTCTATCGTTCACTGAGATACAATGAGACCTATCTCAATCTCCTTCACTGTTTAACATGACCCATTTTCGATTCACTTCCTTCTTCTCACCGGGTTCTCGATCTCACACAAATCCATCTCCTCAACCTCAACAGCAGCTGGTGAGGTCTCTTTTCAAACTCAATGTCAAAACCCATCAGCATCTCAATTCACTAAATCTTGACCACAACATTTTTAGATCGAAACCCATCAATTCCATTTACACACCATCATCTCTCGCTGCCAGATTCAATCTTGAATCAAACCCTAACTTGAATTCATCGTCGATTTCTTGATCTCTGGCTCTCGATTTCAACAGCAGCACAATCAATTCGAACTCATCTCTGTTCTTGATTCGATTTCAGCCCCAAACCATCATCAATCTTCTCTCTTAATTCTTCAATGAATGCCTTCAATCCGTCTCTCAATTTCTTGGATTTAATAGCAGCAACGGCTGCTTTTCTCGCCTCTTTTCTCTTCTTTCAGATGCAAATAATGATTGAGAGGAAATGATTGAGAATAACTTCTCGAGCTAGGGTTATAGAAGTATGGTTATTCGGTGTAATGGTCACCTTGATAAAGGGCTACCTGTTCTCGGCCCCCTAACCATTCTTGGTTGTCTTTTAATACTCCTCCAAAAAGAGAGTTGCCCCTTAACCTTTGATTGGGCTCCAGGATAGTGATCGCCCATGAAATGACAATTTTGCCCTTTTGCTCAAATTGGGTGATTTCTTCTTCTTTTCGTTCGTCGACTCCATAGTAGCTATAAAACTCAAAACAAGTGTAAAATACATAATTTACAAGAAAAATAGCAAAGAAAGCATAACCAATATATAATAAATAGGATGTATTCTACACCCTATCAAATTCCCCCACACTTAGACTTTGCTAGTCCTCGAGAAAATCAAACTAAAACTTACAACTTCAAAGCGTTATAGCGTCCAAAGCATCAAAGAGCTATGAGGACATAGAGTTTACGCATGCTAGTAATAAGAAGTTAGAAATACTAAAGAATATATTCTCATTCTTAAATGTTGAGTGAGAAATAACTACACCATAATGAGAGAATGCGTGTTTGAGAAGCGATCAATAAGCATTTACGCCTCGACTTTGCCTCACCTCAAAAAGGATTTTATGATAATTGCACTTAAAAAGACGGCTTTTTATGGGTCTCACATGTGTGCAGGTAGGAATGAAGAGAGAAATCATGCAACACGTTGAATGGTGGGAAGGATAACTTCGAAATATTTTAAAAACCCACATCTTTTAACATTTTTGAAAACCATTTTTCTGGAAGATCTCTAAGAAAGGAAATCAACCACTATTATTGAGGATGAGATTACTTACTCACCTTCATATCCGATCGCCAATTATGATAACACCACTCTCACGGCATCCAATAGAAACTTCTTCCGCTCCTCGTCTTTATCTTCTTGGTCTTGGTCTTCGGCTTCAACTATTAATGATAAATTCTCGAATTTCGTAGATCCTTAACAATTTGTAACTCTTTTTACCTTAAATCCTTGTCGCTTGAAACTTCCTTATAAATTTTCCTTCCCCACGGCTTATTAAATAAAAATAAAAACAATGATAAATTTTTCTCTTGTCTCATTTTTTTTTTTTTTTTTTTGAATTGAATTGAATTGAAGACAAGAGAAATAAAATACAAAACAAAGTGAAAATAAAACAAACCGTGGCCGTGTGAGAAGTATTTTACCGCTTTGATTCTTCACAACTTGTATCGTCTCGAAATTATAAACTTCAACAATTCTCACCTTTTGATTCTCTTTGCTCTAGTAAATAAGTCTTCATACTTGGATATAGAATTACCTCATTGTATTGTAAATCCTCAACATATATGTAAAAATTTACTCTTTGTATGTTGCTTTACTTGAATTTGAAATTTGTTTTTTTTTCTCGTTCTGTTGCTTATAAACCTTGAACTTCTCCAACTTCCCTTGTAGATTTTGATGTCGCTCCTTGTTGATGATGAATGTGTTTCTATGGATCCGTTGTTGTCGAGAGAGAGAATGGTGCTAACTGCAAATTGAACTACAAGAAGGAGGCTTTCATCTATAGACGTCACCCTCATGATTGACAAAATTAGCACTCAAGAGATCAAAGAGTAGTGCTTCTATTGGTGGGAGGTTGGGTAGCTCACCATTCTACCCGGAATTAACGTACGGTGACACACACTCAAAAGAAAGCGCTTTAGTTAGATGGAAAAATTTAAAGTCGGTGCCTCACATGATAAATAGGGTAGTCTCCACTAATGATTGATCAGCAACTCTAATAATGCATTTCTCCCCTGCACCAAATTTGCATCATAGGCATGATTAAATCCATTATTTAACACTCTAACAAGTAATAAATCCGAGCGTAGTTCTCTAACACTTCCAAGTTCGGTTATGTGTCCGGAATCTCTATGTAAACATACCTAAAAGTATGATAGTGACTCTAAAATCTCTAAAAGTTGAAGTTTTATGTAAAACCTTTTTTTTTTTAAAAATACATGTTTAACCACTCCCCCACACTTAAACCTTACATTCTCCTCAATGTAATTGAATCGTCCTAGCAAAGTCAAGGTGGGAAATTTTAACATGATATGGAACAAGAAAAAGAAATAACAAAAATAAAAAGCAAAAGGATAAGAAATACAAAACCTATGGGTTGCCTCCCATTAAGCGCTTGTTTTAAAGTCGACGGCCCGACGTATCTCTTGCACGATTCATTAGCCCGCATCAATCTCTTTCACGGGAAAACATGACTTCACATCACTAGGGCATCTCATTGTTCCAAAGATATTGAAGTGGATGAGTGTACCATCAAACTCCATAGTCAAGGTGCCATTTTGGACATCAATCTTTGTTCAGGCGGTGCTTAAGAACACAGTTTACCCAATAACAAAGGTGTAGAATTGGAAGAATTCTCATCATTCATGTCTAAGACATAGAAATCGGCCGGAAATACAAGCTCATTAACCTGCACCAAAACATTCTCAACAATCCCTTTCGGGTAAACATTAGATCGGTTAGCAAGTTCAAGAACTACCCAGGTCTCTTTAAGAGGACCAAGATTCAAAGAATCATAAATCGAGGAAGGCATAACATTAACCGATGCTCCCAAATCTAGTAAAGCTCGAGTAAACCTTGTTTTACCAATTGTGCAAGGTATAGTGAAACTACCGGGGTCCTTTAATTTTGGTGGGAGTTTCTTGAGAATGAGCAGAAGCATTCTCCCCACACTCATGACTTCATTCCCTTTTAACCTTTTCTTCTTCATGCACAACTCCTTTAAAAACTTTGCACAATGAGGAATTTGACGAATAGCTTCAATGAGTGGAATATTGACTTGTACTTTCTTAAGGATGTCCCAAATATCCTTGTATTCCAAGTCTTTCCTCGACTTAGCAAATCGGCTAGGAACGGGGGTGGAGTGGTGAAAGTAGGAACCGGTTCCTTGGAATTCTCCTTTGGTGATGTTTCTCTTTCTCTTCGACTAACTCTTCATGCACCTTATCTTGTTGATTTGGTTGCTCCACTTGTTTTCCACTCCTCAAAGAAATCACATTAACACTCTCTCTTGGATTCACAAATGGTTGTGAAGGAAGCTTTGTGGACGCTTGATCTTTCAATAGGTTGACATCGGTCGCTAATTGCCCCACTTGAATTTCCAAAGCCTTGATTGCCGAATCGGTCTTTTGTTGTTGTTGTTGAACCAAAGTGGTGATACCTTGCATACCTTGCATCAATGCATTGAGCTTGTCATCAATTGAAGAATCTCGCTCCTTGACTTGTTGTGGTTGGAATTGTTGAGGTTGGAACCGTGATTGTTGGAAACCTCCTTGTTGCGCATATGGATTAGGAGCCTCCTTTGCTTGTTTGCATAACTAAAGTTAGGATGATCCTTCCAACCGGGATTGTAAGTATTCGAGTATGGATCGTACCTCGGCCTTTGATTTGGATATAAAGCATTTACTTGTTCGGTCTCATCATCCGGAATAATAACCGCGGCCATCCTTTGAATTATTTTCTCCATGTTACCCATCCTTTGATCAAGATGTGAGGATGAATCACTAACTTCATGTACTCGCCTAATTATTGGTTCATCTCTTGTGTAGAATTGTTGCGAGTTTGTAGCCATACTTTCAATCAACTCGGTAGCTTGGGTCACCGTCTTGTTCATTAGTGCACCACCACCCGCGGCGTCAAGAAGAGATCTATTATTTGGGTGGAGAGCTTCGTAAAAGTATTGGAGTATCATAACATCACTGAATTGATGGTGTGGACAGCTTGCCACCAATCTCTTGTATCGCTCCCAACATTCATACAATGACTCTCCCACATGTTGCTTCAACCCACAAATATCCTTGCGAATTTGAGTAGCTTTAGATGCGGGAAAATATATCTCGAGGAAAAGTTTCTTCATACCATTCCATGTTGTGATACTTCCGGAAGGCAAATAATATAACCATTCCTTAGCATTGCCCGCCAAAGAAAACGGGAAAGCTTTCAACATTGCTCCATCCGCATTAGTCTCCGGTGGAAGCATGGCCATAACTATGGTATAAAAGTCCATAAGATGTTTGTTTGGGTCCTCATTCACCATGCCATGGAACTTTGGTAACTCTCTAATCAACCCCGTCTTGATCTCGAAGGTTGAGTTAGTTTGGATACACCATTGTTGTGTATCAAGCCTGTGAGAAGCTAGGTCCTTGAGTGTACGATCAGCCATTGTTTATTCATCTATGTCCGAATCTGTGAACTCACTTGATGAAGAAGGAGGAAGTGGAGTGTTAACCGCTCGAATGAAATCCTTGAGTTGAGTACCGGATCGAAGACGTATTGGACTTGATCTTTCCTCTTTAAGCATTCACCAAAGGTATAGCACCTGAAACAACACTCTCGAAAACTAAGTTAGATACGGTATAGAATCTAACAAAGCAAAAATAAAGCAAAAAGAAAAATAAAAACAACTAAAATCGTCCGATGCTCCCCAAGGAGCCAAAATTTGATGCGTGTCGTAACCACAACAAATTAATTAATATTTTCCACCTAATTAACAAGTAATATAGTGTAGTTAAGATCGTTCCCACGAGGAGCAAGAGATTCTTAGTTGTAAAATTGTCACAAAAAGGGGGGATTTATAAAGCAAAAGAAAATAAACAAAGAAATTCAAAGGTAAAGTTGAAATCAATAAGAGAGACAAGATCAAGGAATCCTTCTTCGTTGCAAAACAATGATTCAAGTTATGTTTTTCATCCACATGTTATTAGTCACAGATTATCACCAACCGTAGGTAAAGCGGCTAGATCGGTGCTAAACCCTAAATCCCTTGTATCACCGGATACGGAAGTTCTCGACTACCGGATTCTATTTACCAAACCACCTAGTAGTAGATCACTCAAGATGTAATTTAAATAAACGCATTAAGATTTATGAACTTATTAGGTTGATATTAGTAGTTAGATTCTTAGATCAAGGTCTACTTGCTAACGTTGTTTTCACACACAATTGATCCACGGAATCCCTCCGCAAGGTCTCGTGTTTGCTACTTATGTAAAGAGTCAAGAAACGATTACTTATCCCCTAACTTTCACTAGCTTTAGATCAATTAACAAATCAATTTAGTTGGCCACCCAAACAATCTATCAATCAACCATGAATGAATAAACATTCCTATTAGTAAAAACAAGCGATAATCATGTGAAAAACTTCAAGATAGAATTGTAAACAAAACTCAAATCATATATTAAGAACTAGGAATTCATCCTCAATCAATAAGAAAATTAGCTACTCATGTTTTTGAAATTCACACAAATAATTAAAAGGAGAATTTTTTTGAAGTTCACACAAATAATTAAAAGAAGAATTTTGAAAAGCAAGCAAAAACACAAGTGTTGTGTGTGTAAAAAGGTGTATCAAAGTGTGTAGAGAACTTCTCTATTTATAGGCTTCAATGTTCTCCAAATCTTCCAAGGAATAGAATCCTCATTCCATAATAATTCAATTTCCAAATTCAAGTCTTTCTCAAATCTTCCATCTTCCCTTTCCAAATTTGAACCAAATTCTTCAAAGCCATGAGTCTAGATGATTCTAGAGAATTCTTCAAAAATTAAGTCGCCGGAAAAAGTCCTCAGGATTACCCGAAATTGGCCGGGAAAATCACTGCCGGTCATCTGAAATTATGTCGCCGGGAATGGAATATTCCGTCACATACCGTCAGAGTTAACGGTCAAATTAGTCAAACCGTCAGTCAATGGGTCAAGGCAGAAAGAGTGAATCAGCCACCGAGTCAGCATCTTACTCGGCTAACTGGTCTTATTCAGCTGAGTTGGACCGGTTGCAAGATCATTAAATCGGACTCGTACGAGTTAACTCACCAAAATGGAGAACCGAGTAGAGTCTCGTCTATTTATTGGACTTTCTCGAGGCCAAGTTCAGCCGATCTAATGTCTTCAATTCCTATAATGATTCCTAAACATACATCTAAGAAGTTCAAACATCTCTCTTTTGCAATTCATTCACACTCCCAGTTATTCATCCCAGCATGACTTCAATTTCCTCTCCGCATCTTGCAAACTCAATCAATATGTACAAGTTGAAGACACGGCTAAATCAACCACAAATCCATCTTCTAATTCATCACCAAAACCAATGACTTCATCTTCTCGCTCTTAATTCAACAGAAGCTCAACATTTCTCCACTTTGCTTTCACGAATACAAACCCATCCTTTCTTATTGTCCAGTAACATCATTATTCTCGATCTCGGACCATCAACAACACCAACTCCCTCTATCGTTCCACGCATACAACAGACCTATCTCAATCTCCTTCACATTCAACATGACCCATTTCCGATTCACTTCCTTCTTCTCGCCGGGTTCTCGATCTCACACAAATCCATCTCCTCAACCTCAACAGCAGCAGTGAGGTCTCGTTCAACTCAATGTCAAAACCCATCAGCATCTCAATTCACTAAATCTTGACCGCAACATCTTTAGATCGAAACCCATCAATTCCATTTACACACCATCATCTCTCGTTGCCAGATTCAATCTTGAATCAAACCCTAACTTGAATTCATCGTCGATTTCTTGATCTCTCGGCTCTCGATTTCAACAGCAAGACAATCAATTCGAACTCATCTCTGTTCTTGATTCGATTTCAGCCCCAAACCATCTTCAATCTTCTCTCTTAATTCTTCAATGAATGCCTTCAATCCGTCTCTCAATTTCTTGGATTTAATAGCAAGAACGGCCGCTTTTCTCGCCTCTTTTGTCTTCTTTAGGATGTAAATAATGATTGAGAGGAAATGATTGAGAATAACTTCGAGCTAGGGTTATAAGTATGGTTATTCAGTAATCTGGTCACCTTGATAAGGGCTACACAATGACTATGACCCCTAACCATTCTTTGGTTGTCTTTTAATACTCCTCCAAAAGAGAGTTGCCCCTTAACCTTGACTGGGCTCCAGGATAGTGATCGCCCATGAAATGATAATTTTGCCCTTTGCTCAAATTGGGTGATTTCTTCTTCTTTTCGTTCGTGCGACTCCATAGTAGCTATAAAACTCAAAACAAGCGTAAAATACATTATTTACAAGAAAAATAGCAAAGAAAGCATAACCAATAGATAATAAATAGGATGTATTCTACACCCTATCAGAACGATACAAGAGATTGGTGGCAAGCTGCCCTCACCACCAATTCAGTGACGCTATGATCATCCAATACTTCTATGAAGGACTCCAGTCAAGTGATAGGAATCTTCTTGGCCAGCGGGTGGTGGTGCACTAGTGAGCAAGACGGTGGCACAAGCTATAGAGTTGATTGAAAACATGGCAGCAAACTCCCAATGATTTTTTGAGTCGTGGTTAGGATGTGCTTCTTAGGAAAGTAAATGAAGTGAGCGAGGTCGAGGAACTTCATCAACAAATGGGTAACATGCCAGCAATGATACAACAAGTTGCAGTAGCGGTGATACCAAGTTCCTCTCAAGCTTATGAGGACGAGCAAGCTAATGCGGTCTTTCCAAATCAACAAAGACGGTATGATCCCTACTCTAACACTTATAATCCAGGATGGAGAGATCATCCCAATTTTAGCTATGCCAACAAGCAAGGTGCAATCCAACAACCTACTTTCAACCGTCCGAGTGGATTTCAACCGCAACAACAATAATTTTAGCAACCACAAGCACAACAATCAATGAAAAATCAAGGTTCCGATATCGATTCAAAGCTTCAAACAATGATGCAAGGCATTTCCACCATGTTTAAAGAAAGTCAGCGAGGAAACTAAGAGTGCTATCAAGGAGTTGCGAGACACAAATGGGCTCCATGGCTATTGAGTTGAACCAATTGAAGGCACAAAATAGTGGGAAACTCCCTTATCAACCTATTAACCCAAAAGAGGGTGTCAATGCTATTACGTTGAGAAGTGGTACACAACTTGTGCAACCCGAAGTTACTGATTCAGGCAAGGTGGAAACACCAAAGGAACCTTTTTTGGAGGAGAAGAATGATGATTCTCCCCAAACTTCTGAGGTACCTATTCCTAACTCTAAAACTCCGGTTTTACTTATGTTTCTCCTTTACCTTTTCCTCGCAGATTTGCAAGTTCTAAGAAGGCGGAACTAGAAAAGGAGATTTTAAAGATCCATGTGAACATACCACTCATTGATGCAATTAAGAAAGTTCCAAAGTATGCAAAGGTGTTGAAGGACTTGTGTACCAATAAGAAAAGGCTCAAAGGTAATGAAGTGCTTAGTGTGGGGGAGAATGCTTGGCAATCTTACAACACAAACTCCCACTTAAGTGCAAGGATCCAGGTAGTTTTGACATTCCCGTCACAATTGGTAACACAACATTTAACAAAGCTATGTTGTATTTAGGTGCATTTGTTAATGTTATGCCTGCATCAATGTATAATTCACTTGATCTTGGTCCTCTTAAAAAGGCTGGAATTGTATTGCAACTAGCCGATCGCTCTAATGTCTACCTAATGGGTATTGTTGAGGATGTTCTTGTGCAGGTTAATCAACTTATATTTCCAACTGACTTTTGTGTGTTAGAGATGAATGAAGATTCACCGGACTCGTCTCTTCCATTGCTACTTGGGCATCCCTTCATGAAAACGGAGAAAACCATTATTGATGTGGACAAGGGAACGCTAACTATGGAGTTTGATGGAGAAACAATACGTTTCAACATTTTCGAGACGATGAGATATCCTAGTGATATCCACTCTTGTTTCTCCATTGATCTTATGGATACATTGGCACAACAAATGTTTGAATTAAATGGTGATGACGCTTTGGAAACCGTGTTAACTACATCCATGGATAATGGTTTAGAGTGTGGTAATGAAGTCAAGGAAGCCCTTGGTGATCTTAATTCACTACAAGGATGCTCGGAAACTCATAATATCTCTTTTATTTCTTTACCATGTAGTGATGAAAAGCTTGTACCTTCCATTGTCAAATCTCCAAAGTTAGAATTGAAACCTCTTCCCGATCACTTAAAGTACTTGTACTTGGGTGACAAGGAAGACTTACCTGTGATTGTGTCTAACGAGCTTAGTGATGTACGAGAGCAAAAACTTCTAAGGGTGCTAAGGAAGTACAAGACGGCCATAGGATGGACAATCGCTAATATCAAGGGTATAAGCCTTGCCGTTTGTATGCACAAAATCCGTTTGGAGGACGATGCAAAGCCTACAAGGGAAGCGCAACGTCGTTTGAACCCTCCCATGATGGAAGTTGTGAAAAAGGAGATACTCAAGCTTTTCGAAGTGGGTGTTATCTACCCCATATCCGATAGCAAGTGGGTGAGCCCGGTACAAGTCGTGCCAAAGAAATCAGGTGTGACGGTGGTGGAGAATGATAAGAATGAACTTGTCCCAACTCGTGTGCAAACCGGTCGGAGGGTTTGTATTGATTACAGGAAATTGAATGCCACTACTAGAAAAGATCATTTTCCATTGCCTTTTATTGGTCAAATACTTGAACGTTTAGCTGGACACTCTTACTATTGCTTCCTTGATGGTTATTCAGGTTACAATCATATTGTGATAGCGCCGGAGGATCAAGAGAAAACCACTTTCACTTGTCCTTTCGGTACTTTTGCTTATAGAAGGATGCCTTTTGGCTTGTGCAATGCTCCAGCTACCTTTCAAAGGTGTATGGTAAGTATCTTCTCAGAATATGTTGAAAACATAATCTAAGTGTTCATGGACGATTTTAGTGTTTTTGGTGATTCATTTGACCTTTGCTTGAACAATTTATCTCTAATCCTTGAACGATGTGTTGAAACAAACCTTGTGCTAAATTGTGAGAAGTGTCATTTTATGGTAACTCATGGCATAGTTTTAGGCCATATAATATCTTTTAAAGGCTTGGAAGTTGATAAATCTAAGATATACCTTATCCGTGCTTTAACCCCTCCCACTACGGTGAGGGAGATACGCTCTTTTCTTGGTCATGCAGGTTTTTATCGAAGATTCATCAAGGATTTTTCCAAGATAGCATCACCACTTTGTAACTTATTGCAAAAAGATGTGGTTTTTAACTTTGATGAAAATTGTATGGCGGCATTCACTCGTTTGAAAGAACTTTTGATTTCAGCCCCTATCATTAAACCACCGGATTGGAGCAAGCCTTTTGAGCTCATGTGTGATGCAAGTGACTATGATGTTGGTGCGGTGCTTGGGAAACGTGTGGGGAAGATTCCTCATGCTATTTATTATGCTTCTAGAACGTTAAATGAGGCCCAACAAAACTACACAACCACTGAGAAAAAGAGTTGTTAGCCATTGTTTTTACTTTGGAAAAGTTTCGCTCTTATCTAATTAGTACAAAAGTTGTTGTCTTTTCTGATCATGCAGCACTTAGGTACTTGCTAATGAAGAAAGAAGCGAAACCGAGGCTCATACGATGGATTTTACTCTTGCAAGAGTTTGATATTGAAATCAAGGACAAGAAAGGAATTGAGAACACCGTTGCGGATCACTTGAGCCGTCTTATTTGTGGAAAAGAAAGCTATCCCATTGCGTGAAAGTTTTAGGATGAGCAACTATTCTCAATTGCCTTTGGAGAACCATGGTATGCCGATATTGTCAATTACTTGGTGTCTAAACAAATCCCAATGAACTTGTCTCGTGCTGAGAGGGACAAACTTAAGAAGTTGGGGAACCAATACATATGGGATGATCCATACTTGTGGAAACATGGTAGTGACCAAGTAATACGAAGGTGCGTTCCCGAATCTGAATTTAATTCTATCTTGTCTTTTTGTCACTCCTATGCTTGCGGAGGACATTTTGGGAGTAAGAGAACCGCTCACAAGGTACTTGAAAGTGGTTTTATTGGCCAACCTTGTTTAAGGATGCACATATATTTTGTACAACTTGTGATAGGTACCAAAGAACAGCAATCTAGGTGCAGAAATCAAATACTACAAACTTTTATTCAATTTATTGAAGTTTTGATGTATGGGGTATTGATTTTATGGGTCCTTTTGTCAACTCCCATGAGAATTTTTATATCTTACTTGTTGTTGATTATGTCTCTAAATGGGTGGAAGCTAAGGCCACCCTAACTAATGATTCTAAAGTGGTTTTGATTTTATGCAAGCTAATATCTTTGCAAGGTTTGGAATTCCAAGAGCCATAATTAGCGATGGGGGTTCTCACTTTAAAAACAGGATCTTACAAAGCTTGTTGAAGAAGCATAATGTGTCGCACAAGATTGCAACACCTTATCATCCCCAAACAAATGGACAAGCGAGGTGTCTAACCGAGAGGTGAAATCCATTATAGAGAAAACAGTGAACCCAACAAGGATGGATTGGAGCATGCGTGTAGTTGCGGAAATCCCATACTACACCCTCATAATATTTCATAGATCTAAATCTATTTCATAATCAAAATAAAGATTAAAATGCTAAAATTATAAAATGGACACAAGGATTTTTTACGTGGTTCGATCAATGTGATCTACATCCACGGTTCTTCACTATGATTGTTGAGGTTACATTAGTATTACATTTACAATCTCCATTAATGGATATTTTGTAGAGCTCTAGATCTAATTTTAGGGGAAGAAGATGATAAAGAAAAATAAATCTCTCTTTAAAAATATCTCTCTCCAAAATATCTCTCTCTTACCAAAATTATCCCCCTTCTCTCTCTCCCCGCTCTCCTCTTTATATAGTGTTTACATAGTGGATGACAGTACTCATGTACAACTAATATTTCCCCTAATTTCGGATTTACCTTGCGACATTTCGCGGGAGTATAAATGTTAAGTCTCATGGGACACTCTAGTTTTCGCAAGATCTTTGCGCTTTCTTCATGTTTCTATCACCACCATCTATTGCGTCATCGATCTGCGACACTCGCAAAGTGTCATTGGTGAGGACTTCGCAAGTATGTCCTTGTTGCGATATTCCTCGCTCCTACATCTTGCCTCTTTTTCCTTGAATATTGCTTGAAGAGCGATCTTTAAGGAAAAATCCGTTGTTGTAGCAATCTTTGATCTATGTTGATGAAGGAACGAGCGAAAGAATACTAGACTTGAAAAGTACGTACTTGCCTCTATTCTTTTGCGGAGTTCCGAAGCTTTGCGAAATAAATAAGAAGTGTCAACTCTTGAAGTATGCGAAGTATGAAGTATCCTTTTAGAAGTATAAGAAGTATCATCCTTGATTGCGAATAAGAAGTATTGCCTCTATTCATGCGAAATTATTACTCCATTTTTGATGAGGATTCTTTGTTGTTCATTAGTGAACATCCACTTTGGAAATGATTCTTGCCGAGAAGATGACGAACATAAAATGTTTTCTTGGTTATCCATAGTTGCCTCTGTTCTTTATCGATGAGGGTAGAATCCTTGAGAAAGTGTTGATTATCTTATCTTGTGAAATAATCACATTCTTAATAATTCTGCGAAATTCTTTAAAATACTTGTGCGAATATAATACTTATGTAATGATTATGTTATGAAATGTGTATGCGATGTTTATGCCATGAAATGCTTATGCGATGCTTTCATGGTGCGAGTATGATGCTTGTATGATGAGAATGCTTATCTACTGCAATGTATAGCCAATGTTTGTGTTACTTAGCTCATTTTTCCGCTCTAAAATTGATGTAGCTTTAAATCGCTTCGATTCTTCATTTCTCTGATTTTGTCTCTAGTATATATGCATTCTTCTTTGCGTATTTATTGTTTCTCGCAAGTTCTTACTTGTGCTTCATCTTTTCTTATTCCTGCACTATTAGTATCGCATAATAATATGATCATAATATCAAGTGTGTGGCATTTGCATTGCCTCGATCTCATTATTATGTACATGTTCGCAAGTTTATCATTTAATCATTTTATCAAGCTCGCAAGCTTATCATGTAATCTTTTTGCGATGAAAGATCTCATTACTTACATTCAAAATGTTTATGTTGAATTTTGTCATTGCGACAAGATCGCGCAGGACGTCTTTGCATTTTCATGTAATGACCCATTGGTCTTGCCTTATCGGTTTTCTTGTGTGGTCTTATTTCGCCTTCCTAGTTAAAGGTCTTATTTTGCCACCCCTCATTATTGCGACAATATGACATGCCTAAATATCGCAGGACGTCTTTGCACTTTCATGTAAAGACCCATTGATCTCGCCTTATCTTTGTCTTTTGTATTATTGCCTCTTCAGGATCATTGCACAAATATGACAAGCCTAAATTTCCTTGCGAAAATAAAGCCTCATGACATTTGCGTCTTTTGACACTTATCAGCTCCCTAATGGAGGCTGCCGCCCTTATCTTCTCCCTGGTTTCCCCTTCAAGGAGGTGTACATCGGCCATACAAGACTAGCTCCTCCCATCCGGTCTTAACAACAACCAGTTGTTTTCGCAAACTCTTATCCCTTATACCTATATGGCTTATGGTTACGAGACTGCACCCTAAGTGGAGTTTTCTTCGGGCCAGTGCAAAGATATACCAAGACTTGCCAAGAATGGCCGAGACACTTCAAATTCCCCAGGGCACTCTTGGCTCAACCGTGTACCCCGGCGCCTTGAGCATACATCGACTCCTTGGGAGAGACCTCGGGCGTCCAACCAGGGTATAACCTTATATATATAGTTGGAAATCCAAGGTATCTCTCCCGGATAGGCTTTCATGGGCCCCAAATCTCCATGACTCAGGTTCCAGGAGCGGTGTAACCTTTTCCCTGAGCCATGTCAAGAGATACCCCTTATATGACGCACTTTAGGTCTTACATTTGCCTCTTACGAAATATCATTCGCGAACTAGGGTGTACGCCATAAAGGTTCGTCCCATTCACTCACTCATTCATTTTTGTCTCAATCATTCATTTTTGATTATCTCTTCTCATTATCTTTGCGAAATTATCGCATTTCCATTATCTCTCGCGAAATTATCGCATGTCTTCATTCTTTCATTCATTCCTTCATTTTGTCATTTTCTTTCATTTATTCTCATAATATCATATCATTTTGAAGTAAAGTAAATATTCAAGAGAAATATATAAATTAATTTGCGAGATTTTTCTCAAATCTTTGAAATCTTTGTAATTTTGAAATATTTTTTTTTTTTGAAATCTAGAAATCTTTGTAATTTTGAAGTCTTTATAATCTTGAAATCTTAGTAATATTTGTAATCTTGCGATTGAATCGCTTTTTGTAATCAAATCAAAAATCTTTTATTTTTCCGTAGAAGTTAAATGTTCAAGGAAAGTGGTACTTAGCTTTTGTGGTTTGCTGCTGTTGTTGTCTCTTGCGAAGTAAATGATTTGCTTGCGAGGCTAGCATCCTCGAAATGTATAAACATCGCACAAAATATAATTATCTCGCAGCAAAAAGAAGTGTGAGAAATGAGATTTGAACCCTTGACCTGCCTCATACATATTCTCGCACCATACCAACTGTTTCTAACCTCTCTTGGGAATTTATTTGCGAGATAATCATCAACTTTCTCCTTTGCGAAATAGGAAAAGTCCGTGCGAAATTTCGCATAACAAAAATAAATGTGCGAGAAGCAAGAATTGATCCTGCGACCTTCTGCTTGCATTCATGCTTCCCGACCAACCGTGCTAGCCCCGCTCTCGCGAAGTGTGTCTGCGAAATAACCACCTACTTTCTTCTTGCGAAATATCCTTACGAAATTATCAAAGATCGTGTGCGAAGTAAACATTTGCGTGAAGCAAACGAACATCTGCGAAGTGTTCGTGGCTGCGAACGTCATGAGGTAAACATTTGCGAAGTGCAAAAACTCTTTGCGAATGGGGAGATTCGAACCCTAGACATCAAACTCCTTCCCTTTACTGCTGACCATCTGGGCTAGCTTCAGCTTGCAAAAGAAACACATATTGCCACTCTATTATTCTTCCTTTCTTTTCAGTAGTTCCAAAAAGTGTGAAAAATATTGAGCTTTGCGAGAATTGATCATGCGAACTCTAACCCATACTCCTAATACCTGACCATCTGCGCTACTTGTTGTTTGCGAAAGAAACACATAATTTCATAACCTTATTCCATTTCTTCTCATTTGAAAGTTCAAAAATATGCGAAAATTCGCGAGAGGTGGAATTGAACTGCGACCTCAAGCTCATTGTCTTTACCTATGACCAACTTTGTCGGCTTCATTTTGCGAACTATCTCTGCGAAATAATAACCTACTTTCTTCTCGTGTGAAATACCCTTGCGAAATATCCATGCAAAAAATATACATTTGTTGGGATTTGAACACGCGACCATGAACTCATTAATTTGAGATAACCAACTTGTCTTGCCTCTTGTTTGCGAAATAATGAAACAACCTTGCGAAATTATCCATTTTTTCCCTTCGTAAAAAAGAAGAAAATTATGCTCGCAAGTGAATTCGAACTTGCGACCTCAAACTCACATATTGCTCGCTGAACCAACTGTTCAAGAACCTCTCTCGCGAAATTAACCCACAACTTTTTCTTTATTCTCTTATTCGCCACTTTGAAAAATAAAAAATATGTGTCTCTCGCGAATTCGAACCCTTGACCTCTTGCTTATTCACTCCAACTCAAACCATCTGTAGAGCTTATGTTTGTGATAAAAATCACATCGTTTTGTTCTTATCCCTATCTTCGTTCTTCCTTTATTTCCTTCAACAATTTTCCTCTTGCTTTTTCTCCGAACATGGAAATCTTTCATTGAAACCTTGATTTTCTTAGTGAATTTCACCACATAAACTAATTTTTTCTCTTCTTCTTTTCATGTCTTTGAATTGTTGATGATGTTTACTCTCTGAAAGTGTGATTTCTTCCATGAAATTTCCATTTTTGAACCTAAACTTTGTAGATCTAGAAAAATATGAACAGTAATTAATCTTCATAAGAATTTCTTGAACCAACACATTACAGGAAGGATAAATCCTTTACTCCTCCTGTTTCTAGAGCATATGTGGAGTTGCAGGGAAATCCCACACTACACCCCTCATAATATTTCATAGATCTAAATCTATTTCATAATCAAAATAAAGATTAAAATGCTAAAATTATAAAATGGACACAAGGATTTTTTTACGTGGTTCGATCAATGTGATCTACATCCACGGTTCTTCACTATGATTGTTGAGGTTACATTAGTATTACATTTACAATCTCCATTAATGGATATTTTGTAGAGCTCTAGATCTAATTTTAGGGGACGAAGATGATAAAGAAAAATAAATCTCTCTTTAAAAATCTCTCTCAAAAATATCTCTCTCTCTCTTAAAAAATTATCCCCCTTCTCTCTCTCCCCGCTCTCCTCTTTATATAGTGTTTACATAGTGGATGACACTCATGTACAACTAATATTTCCCCTAATTTCGGATTTACCTTGCGACATTTCGCGGGAGTATAAATGTTAAGTCTCGCAGACACTCTAGTTTTCGCAAGATCTTTGCGCTTTCTTCATGTTTCTATCACCACCATCTATTGCGTCATCAGTCTGCGACACTCGCAAAGTGTCATTGGTGAGGACTTCGCAAGTATGTCCTTATTGCGATATTCTGCTCCTACAATGCGACTTAATGATGCTTTGTGGGCGTATAGAACCGCATACAAGACACCTATCGGGATGTCTCCCTTTAGGCTTGTGTATGGTAAACCTTGTCATTTACCCGTTGAAATTGAGCATAAGGCGTTTTGGGCTATTAAGCAATGCAATATGGAGATGGATGGGGCTGGAAAGCAAATGAAGTTACAACTCCAAGAGCTAGAGGAGCTTCGCAATGATGCATTTGAAAGCTCACGCATTTATAAGGAAAAGACGAAAGCATTTCATGATAACATGATTTCTAGGAAACAATTTCGCATTTGGCAAAAAGTGATTTTGTTTAATTCTCGCTTGTATTTATTTCCGAGTAAATTAAGGTCACGAAGGATCGGACCTTTTATTGTTACTAATGTGTTTTCTCATGTTGCAGTGGAAATTCGTAGCATAGCTACAGGGAAAGAACTTAAAGTTAATGGGCACCGGTTGAAACCATATTATGAGAATTTCACTTCCAAAGTGGTGGAAGGAGTTAATTTTGTGGAAGTACTCCCTCTGGAGGAGTCATAGAAGCAAGGAGATAGTCGGGCTGACGACTTTGAACCAAGCGCTAAATGGGAGGCAACCCAAAGGATGAGTATTTCTTGTCTTGTATTTATTTCTTGTTTTGTTTTTAGTATTTCTTGTTTTGTTTTTATTTATTTTTCTTATTTCTTGTCACGTTATCATGTAGGATTTCCCACCTTGACTTACTTTGGACGATTCAATTTACATTGAGGACAATGTAAAGTTTAAGTGTGGGGGAGTGGCTAAGCATTTGCATTGTAAAAATTTCAATTTTTTCAATTTTTTGTAAATTAGTGAATAAAAAACTCCAACTTAAGGTTAGTTTAGAGTCACATAGTATACATGTCGCTAAGATTACATCGAGATTCTCATAAGAGTGACTGAACTTAGAGACGACAGAGAACATGATCGGATTTCTTACTTGTATGAGAGTTAAAGTTGGATTTAACCATGCCAGTGGCAAATAAGGTGCAAAATGAATTCGGTATTATAGTAGTGGTCCCCTATAGTGGAGACTACCTATGTTACATCATGCGAGGCACCGACCTTCAATTCTTTTGTACCTGTCTAAATATGTGCTTTTAGAGTGTGTGTCACCGTACGTAAACTCCGGGTAGAATGGTGAGCTACCCAACCTCCCACCAATAGAAGCACTATTTTGATTTCTTGAGTGCTATTTTTATCAACCATGATGGTGACATCGAATTGCTAACTTACATACCACTTGTAATCTTGTTGCGATTAGCACCATCCACTTTATCTCTCTCTACACCAACAGGTCCATAGAAACACCATCATCATCAACAAGAGGAGCATCACAAATTTCAAGGAAAGTTGAAGACGTTCAAGGTTTACAGGCAACAATACAGAAATGAGCAGATTTCATATTCAAGTAAAGCAACAAGACAAGGAGCAGAATTTTTACAAGTTGAAGACTATGTACAAGAGCGAAGATTATCAAGGATGAGAGTTCGAGAAGTTTATGATATCAAGACATATAAGTTGTGAAGAATCAAGCGGTAAAGTACTTACACCATTGCCATTTGTACTTATTTTATGTTTATTTTTCATTGTGTGTTTATTTCTCTTGTCTCAAAAAAAAAAAGATAAGAGAAAATTTTGTTAGGTGCATTATTAGTTTTATTATTTTGTATTTGTTTTATTTTTCTTGTCTCAATTAAGAAACAAAATAATTAAAAAAAAAGAGACAAGAAAAATTCATTGTATCATATTTTGGGTTTGTATAGTTCGTTTTTAGTTTTGTATTCTTTCAATAAAGCCAATGGAAGAAGGAATATCTACAATGAAATTTCAAGCAATAAGGGTTTAGAGGAAAAGAGTTACATTGTCAAGATTCTACGAAGTTCCGGATTTTATCATCAAGAGTTGAAGACCGAAGACTAAGATGAAGACACCGATTGAAGACCGAAGACGTTCTATGGATGTTGTGAGAGTGGTGCTAAGCGCACACCGAACGGATAACGAGGTAAGTAAGCATATTCCCACCTTCGTTAAGTGGTTGATTTCCTTTCTTAGAGATCGTCGAGGAAAAAGGGTTTTCAAAATGATAAAAGATGTGGGTTTTCAAAAAAATCGGAGGGTTTTTGCCTTCCTACCATTCAACGTGTCGCAGATTCTCTCTTCACTCCTACTGGACACATGTGTGACCCATAAAAACTATTTATTATTGAGAGCAACTTCATAAAACCCTTTCTTGTGAGGCGAGTCGAGACTTTCGATCACTCCGAACCCGAATTTCTTTCGATAAGGGATGGTTATTTCTCTCTCAACTTTTAAGGATGAGATTGTGTTCATATATGTGTCTAACTTCTTATGACTAGTGTGCAGAATCTCTATGTTTTCTTAGCGCGTTGGATGCTATCATTAAGGAGAACTAGTAAGTTGGAAAAGTAGGTTTTGTGGGTATATCTCTAGTAAACCCTCACGAGAGTTGTATGTATACTTTAGAATAAGTTTTGTTTCATTTGCTCGAGGACTAGCAAAGTCTAAGTGTGGGGGAATCTGATAGGTGTCTAAAACACCTAATTTTATATCTAGTATTTATGCTTTCTTTGCTATTATTCTTGTGTATTGCATCTCTTATGTTTAGTTTTGAGTTTATCAGGTGCAATGGAGTCCTTGGGAGCAAAAGAAGGAGAGAACGTCTATTTGGAGCGTAAAGGCAAAAAGGTCAATTCATATTCGAGCTATACTTGGAGCAGGCAAAGTTGCAAAGGAAGTGAAAAATAGACCCATCGGTTTCCCATAAGCGAGAGTTGGACAAAATCGAATAGGCGATCGGTTCTATGGAACCCAGATGGCCAAATGATAGTTGATAGCCCTTATCCAATTTCTGGGCGCCTTCAGTAATTTCATTCATTACAACCCACAAATATCTTCTCCTTATTGTGTCGATCTGAAAGTTAAAAATCGAGAAAGAATAGAGAAGTGAGGACGGCGGCACAGAGAGCTTACAGATCCAGTGAAGAATCGAAAAAGAATTCAAGAAATTCTGAGTTAGGGTTTGATGGGTTTCTGCTGAGGATCCTATTAAGAAACAGATTGAGAAGACATCGGTTGAACCGGAATAGAATTGTTGATGCTGTGAGAGAGAAGATTCAAATGGGGTTTATCTTGAATTTTCGATTGATTACAGAGAATGGAGAGTGATGGAATCGAGAGGAGATGATAGCTGCAACTGAAGTTTTAGGTCGATGGGTTTATGGAAGCTGTTATCAGGTTAAGGGTAGATGCAAAGTGATTGAGGTTGAATCGGTGAAGAAATTGCATCGATATGAAGATTCAAGGGTCCGTGAATTTGCCGCACCGGGTTTGTTCTAATTTATAGAAGGGTATGACCGATCTTTGAGTTCTGGAGATAGTGAAGAAGATCGGGTGAACCTGCAATCACTTGAATCAAGGTGGTGATTGAAGAAATGAAGTCCGAGATGTTGAAACTCATGAATGAAATACAAAGAAGGGGTTGCCTTCAATTGCTCTTGAGGATACAAATTAATGGATTTGTTTGGTTAGGTTTAGATGAATGCTAGGTTTGAAGTTGCGGCCAAAGGGTGTTGGTTGTTAAACCGTGACTCAAATGGTGATTCCGGGTGACCGAGTTGCAGTTCGAGTGCAAATGGTGAATATAATGACGGAATGGAATTGAGGTAGTGGAGCAGGTTGTGTTGTTGAAACCTAGTTGTCAACGGAAGTGGCTGAATCGAGAAGATGCAACACACATGCAAGGAGTTGTGGGTTTGTACAGGGAAGAATGAAGTTGATGTTGTTGTCAACTGGAAGCCGCAAGTCTGATACAGCAGTGGTTATAATGAGCTGATGATTGCAACCCAAATGAGGCTGTTCAAGGTGGTACTGAAATCGATGTTACTGAGAATGACAAGGGTTGCTGCTAATGGCAATGCAGTGGTGGAATGTTTTGAGAAGCTATGTGAAGTGCGAGATAGACAAGAAGCTGCGAGAATGGGAGCCGGTGAAATGGCAGGCATGAGGTGCAACGAAGCCATAATGC